>JAQMYJ010000005.1:27234492-27264229 GCA_030014305.1 Clarias laeviceps
AATGCCTACATCAACAAGTGCATTGATGATGTAATGATGACAATGATCATCACTGTCCGGGCAAACCAGAAACCGTGGCTAACAGGAAACCGTGGCTATCAAATCTGGAGATGCTGTGGCCCTGAAGACAGCTAGGGCCAACCTGTCTCACGGCATCAAACAGGCAAAGAGACAGTACTCCAAGAGAGTAGCCCACCACTTCGGCAACAGCAGAGACACACTGAGCCTGTGGCACAGGATACAGACCATTACTGATTACAAGCCCCCACAGCAGACATGTGATAGCTCTATCTCTCTGCTGAAAGAGCTCAATGCATTCTTTGCCCACTTTGACACACACAACAGCACAGAAACGCCCACCTCATCCCGGCAACCAGGTGATGACACTTTCCCCAGATAGCGTGAGAAGATTGAGCAGGATCAATGCACGCAAGGCCCCGGGTCCTGACAACATTCCTGGCCACGTATTGAGAACTCACAGATGTCTTTACGGACATTTTTAACATTTCTCTGAGTCAAGCTGTTATCCCCACACGCTTCAAAACCACCACCATAATCCCAGTACCGAAGAAAACATCACTCTCCTGTTTTAATGACTTCCGCCCAGTTGCACATACTCCCATCATTATGAAGTGCTTTGAACGGCTAGTCATGCAGCAGATCAAGTCTGTCCTCTTCCACTCCCTGGACCCCTTCCAATTTGCTTATCGGTCCAATCGCTCCACCAATGATGCCATTGCTACATCACACCACTCAGCGCTCACCCACCTGAAAAACAAAGACTCTTATGTTAGAATGCTGTTCATCGCCTTCAGCTCAGCGTTCAACACGCTCATCCCACAAGGCTCACTCACAAACTGATCCAGCTGGGGCTCAGCACCTCTTTGTGCAACTGGCTGTTGGACTTCCTGATGAGCAGACCTCAGGCAGTACGGGATGCCAATAACACTTCCAGCACCATCATTCTGAGCACGGGGGCCCCCCAAGGATGTGTGCTGAGCCCCCTCCTCTTCTTGCTGTTGACCCATGACTGCACACCATCTCACTACTCCAACCTCTTCATCACGTTTGCGGATGACACGACTGTGGTGGGTCTCATTAGCAACAAAGATGAGACTAACTACAGGAGTGAGGTGAGCCGCCTGGCCAGGTGGTGCACAGACAACAATCTCTTCCTGAACATGGAAAAGATGAAGGAGATTGTTGTCGATTACAGGAGAGCACACACCCAACACTCTCCTCTGACCATCAATGGTGCGACCGTGGAGAGGGTGAGCAGCACAAAGTTCCTGGGTGTGCACATTACAGAAGATCTCTACTGGTCCAACAACAGCAGCACTAGCCAAGAAAGCACAACAGCGTCTCTACTTTCTCTGTAAGCTGAGAAGAACCAGAGCCCCGACACCCATCATGTGCACCTTCTACAGAGGCACCATTAATAGCATCCTGACCAGGTGCATCACTGGAGGTACGGCGCCTACAGCGCATCCTGCCGGAAGACACTCCAGCGCATAGTGAGAGCAGCTGAGAAGATCGTTGGTGTCTCTCTCCCATCCCTCCAGGATATTTACAACACCCGCCTCACACGCAAAGCTCTCAACATCGCCCGTGACCCTACCCACCTGACTCAGAGCTTCTTTAGTCTGCTGCCATCAGGGATTATTAGGAGACTAAGAAGTCTCCAGGTCAGGACAAGCAGACTGAAGGACAGCTTCATCCATCAGGCGATCAGGAAGCTCAACTCCCTCCCAGCTCTGCCTCCCCTGTGCTCTTTGGCCTCTCCCACCCTTGTTCTCTGACTCCTTCATTTCACACACACACAAACACACACACACACACACACACTCAGACACACACACACACTCACACTTACACACTTGCACCTGTCACTTTATGCACCATGCACCATTGGACATTCTGCATGTTCTCAACTAGAGTTTGGTGTTCCACAGGGTTCAGTTTTAGGCCCACTGTTTTTTTTTCTCTTTACGTGCTTTCTCTGGGGAACATAATTCATAAGCATGGTATTAGTTTTCATTGTTATGCTGATGACACACAGCTATATATTTCAGCAAAACCAGATGAGAAAAATCAGTTTACTAAAGTTGAGCAATGTGTTCAGGACATAAGAGACTGGATGTTAATTAACTTCCTTTTGCTTAATCCTGATAAGACAAAAGTTCTAGTAATAGGACGACAAGCAGTTAGAAGCAAGCTTTCTGATCACACTGTAACTTTAAATGGCCTTTATGTTCTATCAAGTGCATCAGTGAAATACCTTGGTATGATTATAGATCCCAGTCTTTCATTTGAAGCACATGTAGATTATATTACCAGGATAGCATTCTTTTACCTCAGAAATATTGCCAAGGTACGAAATAAGCATATTGTGCTTTGTATAACTAAATGATGCAGAAAAACTAGTACATGCTTTTATCACCTCTCGGTTGGACTATTGTAACGCCTTACTGTCTGGCACTCTGCATATATACATTCACATTATACATTGTTTGACTGTGATCTCTCCTTCTCTTCTGTTCTCTCCTCTTCTCTCTCTTCTGCTCTCTCTCCCGCTCTTTTTTTCCCTTTACCTGTCTCTCTGTTGCGCTATACAGTACATGTCGCTCCTGAGCTGCCAGTGATCCAGACCCCCTCTGCCCTCTGGAGCTGTCTGACTCGTCCTGGTGTCCTGCTTCTGGTTGGAGGTCTCATCGCATGGATGCCCGTTTGGTCTGCCTGGGATGCGTATGGTGACTGGGGACGGTTCCACTTTACCATGAAGACAGTCCTGTCCTGGGATAATGCAAACAGCTGTTTTCTGAGGACTTGTGACTTCAGTCACTCGATAGTTCAGGACTGAAGTTTCCTACAGTCTACCTGAGCCTCCAAGAACTAACTGGACTCCATTTTAACTTAAACACATCTCCTGTTATACTGAACTTTCAGTCTCACACAGTATGATGCAATCCCAGCTATCCATTTCACCCAAATGAGGATGGGTTCCCTGTTGAGTCTGGTTCCTCTCAAGGTTTCTTCCTACTGCCATATCAGGGAGTTTTTCCTTGCCACTGTCGCCGTCATCCTCAGCTTACTCATCAGGGACAGTCTTATCATTTTGATTCATACACATTCACATTTCATACAAACTTAAATAATTATTTTGATTGTGTAAAGCTGCTTTGCGACAATGTCAATTGTTAAAAGCGCTATACAAATAAATTGAATTGAATTGAATTGAATACAGCAACATCTTGGAAGGTTTTTCTTTTCTTTTTTAATTTTTTCCATCATGTTCAACTCTAGTGCTTAGTCCCATACAAAAACAAATCTAGCTTAAAGCGGGATTCCATAGTGATCTGCAGGCCACGGCTCATTATTTGGAACACGTTCATTATTTAGGAATATATCTGGAATATTGTCATGCTAATAAAGAAAGTATCAACATTGCTAACAAGAAAATGAAAAATCTATTCTCCTGTGAACGAGACAGCGGTTTTTTTTTTTCATCAGATGTACAATGAATCAAGCAAAAACATAAGTACAGCAAGTGAAAGGACAGCTAAATGTTTTTTCAGCTAATATTTTTTTCTAATTTTATTATTTTTACACAAGCTTGCCTGTTGTTTTATTTTCTTAATTTATTGGTTCAACTGACAGAGGATGGATGAACTTGGTGTGAATAAAAAAGACACAAAATTAGGTACATGTAGAACTTAATGAACCTGTACCTTGACACGCGGCTTGTCCTTTTCCCTTCGGTGAGTTGCCCTTTTCAGCAGATGAATTTTATTCAGGTTTGTTCCTCTGATGAGAAACCAGGAAAGAGTCATTTTTAAGGTGTCTCCTGTATCACCCTAGCAAGAGGCCAAAAAAACATAAATAAGACAGCAAGATCATAAATATTGGCACCTCTGCATTTCTTATTCTTCTTTGTATTTCAGCTGTTCCCTTTCAGGGGTCGCCACAGCAAGTCATCTGCCTCCATCTAACCCTATCCTCTGCACCCTCTTCTCTCTAACACCAACTAGCTTCATGTCTTCTCTCACTACTGAACATCCATAAATCTCCTCTTTGGGTCTTCCTCTAGACCTCTTGCCTGGCAGTTCCAACCTCAGCATCCTTCTACCGATATATTCGCAATCTCTCCTCTGAACATGTCCAAACCACCTCAATCTGACCTCTTTGACTTTATCTCTAAAACATCTAACGTGGGTTTTCTCTCTTGATCTTATCCATCCTTATCACTCCCAAAGAGAACCTCAACATCTTCATCTCTGCTACCTCCAACTCTGCCTCCTGTCTTTTCGATGGGCACCTCTGCATTTATTAGTTCTAATGTTTACCTTGTACATTATTTGGAAATTTTCCAATAGCCAGGCTAGAAAACTAGATATAGGAGGTGTTTTCGCGTCAAACCGGGACATCAGAGTTAAACACTCCCTTTATTTCTCAATATAATCTCCTGCAACTATAATTCACTTATCCCAGCGTTTCACTAGTGCTTAAAATTTTCCTCAAGATGCCAGAGCCATGATATGAAATACTGAAATCCCAGGAACTCTTTATCAGTTTTTCCAAACATGTGGAAATGGCTTGAAGCGAAGTCAAGACTGTCCTGGGGATGTGGCAATAACTCCCAGCCGAGTTCCTGTAACGTGCAAGTGGTGTTGGCGAATGATTGTGTGGACAGTTCCCACAGACAGATGCGTCTCTTCCACAAGACTTCCTTAAGTCTTCTGGAAACGCCAATCGCTTTTACGCCTTCATTCACCAGAGATGTCATCACCAGTCCCGATTTGAGTTGAACACCCCTTGTATGTCACATAATGACAACTATTGACTGTTATTCTTTTGCCTTTATCTGTTTATTTAGTAACACTTTATTTGCTGGTTTATTAGCCATAATGATTTAAGCTTTACTTTGGCACTTAAGGACTACTAAACTGAACAAGGCTCTTTTTTTCTTAAAAGGAAAAGTTTTCATTACCAAAACAATATTTTAGATTCACGCTCTTTATGAAGCTCAACATGTGAACAAACACACTCCTCCACCGTGTCTTCTCTCTCTATCCATCTCTCTGTTGGTCTACAAGAACCATGCCACTCTATTGTAAAAGTGCTCACTCCACTGAGTAATGAGAAGAGGCATATAAATAGCGTCTTCACATTCACGAGCACAGACAGTGTAATTAGCAGCCTTGACAAAGCTGTCACTGAGCAGCAAGGAACGGCCTGAGTGGGTTTTGCGTTCACAATTTATATTCCATCAAATTAGCTCGACGCAATGTCCTCCATGACTAATCTTGTGAAATGAGGTAGCGCCGCAGTGTGTGTGTGTTTCCTCTAAATGTGGGCAATCAGACTGTTTGTGTAAGGCATATCTGGCCAGGAGATTTCATTTACTCAGGAGGGATGTGAAAGCGAAGAAGGGCAGAAAACAAAAAACATAGCTGAATAGTCACCCATTATTTTTTTTTATTAAAAAAAAAAAGTATTATCAAGCGAATCTGTATAAATCAAATTATATCTTAAGGATTATGTAATTATTTACAATATGATCAAGGGTTGGTGTAGGTATTAAGTGTAAATATTTATAATTATAAAAAAAAATAAGAATTGACTTGTCATCTTTCCCATGGTAGAAGCTGACTCAGGACTTCAGGACTATTTTGAGACTCTTTCATTAGCGATGTTAAATGCTGATGAGGAACAGCAAACTGAATTGCAATTAACAGCCGCACACAAGCCAAATTTCTAGCTTCAGTGCTTCTTTATGCTATACTTAACAACAGCCACTTTCTACAACTCCTTTTTTTTTCCCACCCAAAGTCACACAGCCAGTGCAGGGAAGAGCTGGATTCGAACCAGCAACTTCAGACTCCAGAGACCACTTACTACTAACCACTTAGCCACAAAGTCCCACACTGGGAGACAGGTGTCATAATTGTGTAGTGGTTAGTGTTACAGTCAGTTGTGCGTGATGTCCATGTGCTTTATTTTTCGCTGTGGTCCGGAGTTACTAAAGTGAAGGTGAAAAGCTCCATAAAACAGAGAGCAAATATGACATCCTATAGATGAGCACACACCCCTGGGCTGCGAGATTCCTCATTCGAACCCCAGCCAGGACTCTGTATATTTAAAAAACAGCACCTTGAGTTGCAGCTCACCTTCTAATCTTGTTATTGCCTTCCTCTGAGGCATTTATTAAGACAACACTTCAATAAGCACCATGATGGCCGGATCCTGCATTAGTGTAGTGGTTTGTGTCACGGTCACTGGTGTGTGACGTCTGTGTGCTTTACTCTACTGTAGCTGCAGTCCAGGGTTACTAACTCATAGCACTCGCTAAAGCACAGGGACGAGCTGAAATCAAACCAGCATCCTCAGATTCCAGAGGTGAGGGCTTGACCACCTGGCCAACAAGTCCCACATTGGGAGGCAGGTCTCATAGAAGTTCGGTCTTGTAGCCCTTAAGACTCAGAGCATTATGTGTTTTGCAATTTTGTTTTGTTTTTTTATAAACATACAGTATATAGGGATCAGGATTGTGCAGTACAGAGTGACACATCCTTTTTTTCAGCACAAAATAGGCAATATGATGAACTGAATATTATTTAATTTTAACCAAACATGACTGAGCAAAAACTATGAAAGTGTGTCACATAGGCAAAGAGGTAGCACAATTACACATGATCACATGTGTTTATGATTGTTTTTGATTGTTTCCATTACTACAAAAATGAAAACAAAACTATGCTCATTTTTATATTGCAACATACAGTAATTCACATATTCTGATAATGGTACAATTTACACCTTATAAAAGTAATGATCGCTTTTGTTCTACATGGCATATCCGGAAGAAAAATGCACAGTTTGATGTCTGAAGCCTCTACGGCTTCCATATAAGCACTTTTTTCATAATCATTGGCCTAATGCTCTTTTGCCAGCACGTATCTGTGCTTCTTTGCTTTTAAGGATTTTAAAATGACACCCACAGGGGAAAAAACACTTTTGTCTCTTGTTTCATTAACATCCTTCACTTTATTCTCTCCTTGACTTTGGTGTATATTCAATAACAGATTTTCTAAACATTCAGCGTGGACCCACTGACCGGTCTGTGAGATCGGACTACACAGTTCACTCTTCTCTCCCTACATGCATCAGTGAGCCTTGGGTGCCCATGACCCTGTTGCAGGTTCACCGGTTGTCCTTTTTTTTAATCACTTTTGGTAAGAGCTAAATGCTGCAATTTATCTCTGTCTACCTGAGCCTCCAATAACGAATTGGACTCCATATTAACTTAAACACATCTTCTGTTATACTGAACTTACAGTGTCACACAGTATGATCCAGATCAATCCCTGCTCTCGGTTTCACCCAAATGAGGATGGGTTCCTTGTTGAGTCTGGTTCCTCTCAAGGTTTCTTCCTACTGCCGTCTCAGGGAGTTTTTCCTTGCCACTGTCGCCGTCGTCCTCGATTTGCTCATCAGGGACAATTTGATCATTTTGATTCATACACGTTCACATCTCATACAAACTTAAATAATTATTTTGATTGTGTAAAGCTGCTTTGTGACAGTCAATTGTTAAAAGCGCTATAGAAATGAAATTGAAATTAATTTAATTGAATATATTATATATATGCTGAACGATTTTAAAATTCAGTATTTTTTCCACGAAATTGTTTAAAAATCAAATTTTCCCCAAAAAGTTGTTTAAAAGTCAATTTTTGACATGAACATATCCAAATAGTGTGTTATAAGTTACCATTTAAAAGCCCACAGATACAGGGTGTGTTGGGTTGCATTAGTGTTTCTTGGTTAGCGTTGCTCAATAAGCTCTTTAAACTGTTTCAGGGTGTAATCAGGAAGTAAAATGTGGACAATCCAGAGACTCAGGTGAAAGCAGCGATTCTGGAGGTAGTAGATGGATGGTGTAATGCCTGAAGCATCATCATAGCGGTGAGGTTTGTCTATCATTTAACTTTGCCTTTTAAATTTCTCTAAAGTAGGGGAGTGGAATTGTAGTGATGCTCAACCTAGTTGGCCATCCTAATGGTCATAAGTAAACATATTACTCTATTCGTTTATGCAAACACTCCCATGATCCTGACTGCATTGGAATATCCCTAGAAAGCCATCAAATATATATTTTTTACTGCATATGTTACTTCCAGCAGGATGTACAATACATTTGCTGTAATGCTTATTAGACACACCTACTACATAGTGCACATTATGTCTGGATGCCCATTTATCCCATCCATCAACAATAAAAGACTATCATTGATACACCGAGGTGTTCAAATACTCATGTCTTACACACACACACACACACACACACACACACATCCTAACATCAGTGTCAGGTCTGCTCTGAAAATAATAACATATGATGGTCCCTGTCCAATATGTGGAAAATAGCTTAAGTACATTTGTCAGCACGTTGCCATTGGCTAGGTCGTCATTAAAGCTTAGTGCAGGTGGGTGACTATGTATGAGATAACAGGTTAATAATCATAAAAGAAAAAAATAAATTGTGATTCCTGACCTCTGTATTTTATATTCTTCGGAGCATTGCGACAACCTTCCATGCACTGATTTCCCCCCCCCATGTAATGCTTAAATAACGGATGGGCTCCTGCTGCATGATAAATCCAAATCTTCATGAATTGGGAGTGCGGCTTGAGCGAGAACGGGAGGGAGCCTGCTGATTTTCCGACTGTTCACTTCCTGTCAGCTGAAACTGTGATGAATGATCTTGCATGTATTTTTTTTCACGAAGCGAGAAAACATTTTTCAGTTGCAGCCTTCCACTGTAATTGTATGTACATCTGGGAAGAAATAAATCTTTCCATAGATTTATCATAAGATTTTTTTTTGTGGAGTGGAGTCAGTCATTAAATCATGAGTAAGTTGTACATGCATGTCCCGTCCCCTGCCTCGGGGGTGATGCGTCCATGGAAAACATGATTTTGGATATTGGATTATTTTTTTTTTGTTTATTTAAGGCTACTATAGGTTTTATATATATATATATAAAATTGTTGTATGTTTCAGATGAAAAAGAGCCTAAGTGTCCATGATAATTTATCTTGTATGAGCGTTCTTCACGGGGGGGAAAAGCACATCAATAACTCAATCAGTGAGTTATAGAACACCTTTTATTTGGACTAGACCTCTAAATCGAAATTTCAAAGGCCAACCCAAAAAGATAGATTAAAGTCAGGCCTTGAATGTGTCCTCGCTGTCGGTGGCTCTGATCGACCTTGGTGAAGAATTCCACCGGGTGCTAAAGGCTCCGCTTCCTGCTGTTTTTTTAGATGTGTGGTCGGTATGATGAGTAGCTCACAAAACAGCCCTCAATACACACAGCTGAAATCAGTAAATGTGAACCACTCAGCTGAATGCTGAATACGGGTAAAGCCTGCACACTCTGCAACTCCCATTAAATTAATGTTTAAATCTCAGAGGGAAAAAAATCTGATGCGTTAAGTTAATTGTTCTGGATCTCATATGGACCATGTACTATATACAAACACAATAAATGATATAGTGTATCACATGACAAATTGATCCATTATATAAAGTTCATGGACTGTAGAAATAAAGCAGTAGCCTGGCTTAAACCCTGACCAGACAGTCACTAAGGATGCTGTAAATGAGTCACTTTCGTGTTAATGAACATGCAAGCTTCATATCTTACAGACATAAACATTTAATTAAAAATATATATTCTTGTGGATATTCAAGTCCTGATGTACACCAGTAATGTCAATCAGATGGCACGTGAATCGTTCTGGCAAGCATTTGTGTGACGTTTGTTAATTTCCTTGGTGCTTCTATTCAAAGAAAGTGACATACATTTGACGTGACATACATTTTACAACTCATGGCAAATGTTCTTGCACAACGACCCAGCAGTATCAAAGTTGTTATTTAGATTACAACTTTCTGATTAGCAGTACAGTGGTACCTCAGTGGCACCTCAGCATACGAATGCTCCGCCTCACAAAATTCCACCTTAAGAACTGAAACTTTGTCTTTAAAGAACAAGAAATTTACCTCTGTATACGAAGCATTTTCCGGCATACTAGCGAACAAACCGAGCCAAACCGAATGCCAGCTAAGTTGCGTGTACATTCAAAACTTGTTTACATCAGTGCGAAGCCAATCAAAGGGTGGTTTTTTTGTATTGTTTGTGCAAGATTTAGTGGAGACGTACTGTAGCACCACGGGTCCCAAGAAAGTTAGCAAGGACGGTAACAGTTTTGTTTTCAAAGCAGTTGGCACCAAGAGGAATTTTAAGTTAGGTTTAATGTCTATTTATTTCATATTTTATTTCATTTACATGTCTTGTCTAAATATTTTTCATTGTTTTAATAGACAAAAATATGACTATGGTGTTGGAAATCAGTAATATTGGTAATATTTTGGTGTGGCTGGAACGTATTATCTGCATTTACATAATTTCCTATGGGAAAAAGCGTTTCGCAGTAGAAAATTTTGCATTAGGAACTCGCCTCTGGAACGAGTTAAATTTGCATGCCGGGGTAGCGCTGTATTAAGATTTCCCTTCATTTGAACAAAACCTGTTCCAGCATGACGATGCAGCTGCTCTGCATGAAGAAAGGAGTTTAGGTTGGAGTGAAAGAACCTGAATGGCCTTCCAAGAAAATTGGAGGAAACGGGTTTGAATCTGGAATGAGATTATGACATTACGGTCAGGTAAGGTCCACAGACTTGTCTATATACTGTTACGGTATCAATCACAGCCAAAAGCATGTGGCAAATTAGTCACCAGGTAAGGACACCAGGCTTCTCTTCTTCTTCTTCTTCTTCTCCTTCTTCTTTCTGCTCTGTTTAATAAAGGTGTCACAGTGGATCAGCTGATTTGATTTGGCACAGGGTTTACTCCGGACACAACCTTCGCCATTTTATCTGGGCTTGGGACCAACACAGAGTGTGCACTGTGGCTGAGGAACCGAACCCTGGTCTCCCATGAGAACTACAGACATACGCACTCAGCAGACACTGGTTCGGGTGGAGGATGAGGCAAGAATCCTAACTACTAAATAATACATTTATTTTGCACAAAGCAACATTTTGCACATTCACTCTATGTCTAGTATGCATTTACACTGAGGGCCAAATCCTGCTACCAATATGCTTGGGAGACGAGGGAAAATTTTACTAGCATGCAGGTAACAAGTGGGTTGCTGATATCATCGCTCTATAACTTTTAAACGTATGTGGCTGCAGGATCATTACTGCAGCCAAGGTATGCTCTGGATTAGAGCCTCTGCTAGGTTCTAGTGCCCTGTCATTTTGATGGCATGACTAAAGAATGAATAACCTGCTTGAAAAAAAAACATGATTGATTAATTACTTACAGTATACTCATTATAAAGGTTGTGTCCATCCTCTCGGGACCCGTAAATGACTCCCTTCCATCTGCATATCCACTCTATTTGAATTGCAGACCACAAGAGAACCCATAGTAAAAGCATAAATCATGGTAATAACCGTGGAATCAAAATTCTTTAACCCCCCCCCCCCCCCTTCCTATCCCCCAAATCCAAATCCCCCTCCCGCTTTTGGGATTTCGCAAATTTCAAATGGATGTCGTTTGCTATGTCTACATGTTTGTGCGATTAAAGCGTGGCTGAATGTGCTGCACAGTTGATGGTGAGTGCAGCAGAAACATTGCAAGCAGCTTTCAGGGTTGTACAATGACAAAAAGGTCAAGTAAAGGTTGAAGCTGGGCGATGAATGGATTCACATGTACAGTAAGGAAAAGTATTGACCTAGAAAGGAGTTGAAACCTTTCAAAAACGGATTGACTAATTTGCTACTACGAGTGTGGTTGATTGATTAGTGACCCATTACGTATTCAGCATTGGTTCCTCTGCAACCCAGGCTAGGATAATGGACTTACTGGAAATTAATTAAGGAATTAATAATTAGGGGTTTATTGAGTGACAGTACTAATGTTCAAAGTACAGGAGCTAAAAGGGATCTAAATCTACGCCAGGTCTCTGTATCTCAACCGTGACCGAGTCTATTGTTATAAATGGCTTACAAATGAAATTTAATTGAAGTAATCTGTAAGCTTAATGAGGGTTTGATTTCTGTGTTTGATCAGTTTTTTTTTTTTTTTTTTCTTTTTTCTTAGCAGACTCATTTTCCAAGGCATGGGTTGGCCATTGCAGCGCATTGTGCAGAATTTGTTTATTATCATCTGTTCTGGATAAAGTACACAAAACACACATACTGTATAAAAATGGTAAATCTCATTTAGCAGGTAATTGAAATCAGAGGTGGAGGGCTCAGTACATTTTTATACGTCAGCAAATTTGAAGTTAAGTACGTTTACCCTTCTCTTACAGTATATAAGAGAAAATCAGTTATACTGTACATGTTAGTTTTTGATGCATATACAGTGAGTGGCGGACTGGCCATCTGGAGCACCGGGAGTTTTCCTGGTGGGCCGCTGGCTAATGCTTTTCTACGCGGGTGAATGAGAGCGTCGATCGCACGGGCGCCATCGACAAAGAGCATGTGTTTGTGTGCACACGAATCTATTGCCCTCCCTCCCTATTAATTAGTTTGGTCTATTCCATATGTGCTCTGAAACACGCCCCCTTTCACTTCTAATTTAAAGAGGGAGAAATATGGATCCTTTCTCGATATAGGGAAGATCTCTAAGCAAATAAATAATAATTTCCATGGATGAAAAGGGGGGGGGAAAGAAAAGGTGGGAGCTGAAAAGTTATGTGAAAAGAAGAAAAAAGAGGTAGATGCTGTGAAATGCTTCAAATTAACAGATTATTCCTTTGGCATGAGGGGAAGTTGCAGTTCTGCTAGTAAACTAGTTACTCGTTTTAATTATTATGGTAGTCAATATTAATTACTAGAACGAGCTAACGCTGCTACTGATTTTATTCCATCTTACCTGTTCAGTTTCATTGGCGTCCTTTTCACTCGGCTCGGGTAGAGAAGGGGAGAGGTGTTGGTCATCAGCAGCGCGCACGGGTTCATCATCACTGACCCTCCTGCACTTGCAGTTTACACTGATGAGTGGAACTTACACTGCCTCATGTCTTACACTGCATCCAGATGATCCCCCCTGACTAGCTAAAATAGCCTTTATAGTTTCATATGTTGTTTGTTTTAATGTTCTTTCCTTTGTTTCGTTGATTTACAAATATGACCTAATATATGTTTAGTGATACTCCAAATAATATGCTTAAATATAATAATAAAAATTAAATAAAATGGTGTTAAAAATGAATCTCCACATTAATAAGCCAATGTATTATGATGTGGGATGTGGTGAGCTGCTGTGGGTCAGAAAGTCCAGGGCCACTTTTTGGTGTAAAACATCTTGGCAAGTGTATGTATCTTGAATATTGATGTGTATAAAGGGTCTTATTATAAAATGTTTGAATTATATTTATTATTTAATTAGAAAGTAATTTGGCTTTTCTTTAAAAATAAATGCGAAATTTTGGAAAATTATCCATGAATAGAATATTTTGCTCATCATCATCATTTATCCCACTTGATTATGGTGTTTGAGAACGCCAGCTAGACTAACCTGCATGTCTTTGGACTGTGGGAGGAAACCACAGAACCCGGGGGAAACCCACCAAGCAAGGAGATAACATGCACACTCCATGCTAACAGCCCCGAGGAGGGAATTGAACCCCGACCCTGGAGGTGTAAGTTCCTACCACTATGCCACCATGTCTTATTTTTTTATATATACACTACTGCTCTGTTTGGGATCACTTACTTACTCCATAGTCTTTCCTGATTTTTATTTCTTTCTTTACTATAAAACAATGCTCAAGCTTTTCCAAAATACAAAATATACAATCAACAGTTGCTATTGAGACGTGTCTGCTACTTATGAAGCTCTGTAAATCCTTCATAACGGCTCTAATCGGAGGTGCTGGTTGTTATTAATTGGTTATTTCTGAGGCTGGTTAGTCTAAATGAACTTCTCGTATACAGTTTTGGTCTTGGTTTTCTGGAAAGATCTTCATGAGAGACAGTTTCATCATGGAGCTTGATGGGTTTTACAAATGCACTTGACACAATACTGTTCTAGCAAGAACTGTTAGGTTGACCTCTTAAAATAAAACTGTCTTAAAATAACAACTGATTGTTGTTGTTGTTGTTGTTGTTGTTGCAAATCATAGTTTTGAAAACCACAGGATTGTTGTAGAATGTAGAAAATAAATCACTAAACAAAAACTAAGAAATGAGGTGCAAGTAATATATATATTATATTTAAACTTTTTTGCTATATTTTGCATACCTGTATAATGTAGAGTTTGTTTATTTATTAAGCAATCAAGTGTGTACATTTAACTGTTTTTAATTACACTTTATAGCACAAAACAGCATATTATGGTAAATATTAATACTTCGTTCGAGAATTTATTTAAATTGGTAATACACTGATGATGGTGGTAATTTTAGTTGTACAAATGTCTCATTTAAATGTTAACCAAACCATGTCCTCAGACTGAAGCCGTCATTATAAACACACACGCGTTTCCGCCTTCAGAATCGAATTACATTTCTTTCTAGGAACAAGACTTGTATCACATGGAAAAGCGAAAATTGCCTGCATGACTTTTATGACTCTGGCCTTTGAGTAAGGTGACCGTGCACATGGCAATATTGCTTGAGTTCAGTGCTTTCAGATTTGACATTGGAGCTTCTTCTGTTTTTTATACCCGTACTTCAGTGCAGCCTGGTCATCCTCGGATATATAAGTAGAACACCAGAAAAACACCCCCCCCCCCAACCACCCAACCCCCAATTTCTATGGTACTTTTACAGAAATTACCCCCATATATTGCATGCGCCTTGACAGTTAGACGTACAGAATTATTCTAGTCATATCTGAGCGTGTCTTCTAGAAATTTCATTTTCTTCCACGAAATTGAGAAGGAAAGTCTGCTGTGGTAATGTGATATATTTTTCAAAACACACACACACACACACACACACACACAATGTGGTAAAAGCTCCCACTGTACAGATCTATTTTCGATGTCTTGCTCATATAAGCCTGTGTCAGGAATGTTTTATTTGGCAGGAGTTTCCAAGCTACATGAAACATTCTACTACATACATGTACATCTCTATTTATAGTTTTTTTTTTTTTTTTTAATGACATATTGTAGAACATGATCATGGATCAAGAGACGATATCATTTAATTTTCCTTCATGATGAAGCTTAAGAAGCACATTAAGATCTGAACAGCTACTGTACATGCAAAGAGCTAATGCGCACACACACACACACACACACACACACTATTTATGACTTTTTAACAGCAAAAGAAGGAATGCACCTAGCTATGTCTCAACAGAAGTGCAGAAAGGCATGCGTTCTTCAGCCACAGAATGCTGATGACGTGGCGAGCAGGTCATCGTGGTATCTTGTGGAGATAAAATAACCCCCGAGCTTTAAAGCCTAGTGCCGAGTCTCTCGTCCTTCATTCCCTGGCTCATTTGAGCCCAGAGGGGCAGCTGCTCTCTCGCCTCGCCTCGCCTCGCCCCTTCTATTCTTCCACTTCCTCCATAATGCATGCCTCCTCAGTCTTCTGAAACCCCTCCGCATCGCTTGCCAAATTTTGCCGTTCTGCCTCATCCCAGGCCCCCCCACCTCCCGCCGCCACCACCGCCGCCACCGCTGCCTTTTATCATGTGGAAATGCAAGAAAATGCAACGACCCTCTGTTCACATGTGTTCATATGCACAAGAGCAGCAAAGTGGATAAGGATAATGGAATGAGGTCGAGCCAGTGTGAAAGAAAGCCAGAGCGACATCCAGGTGGAAATGTGCGAGTGAAAAACTCTAGCGAAACTGCGATGCATCTTTTATGTCACGTCTGCATTCCTCGTCACATTTTTCTCTCTTTCCAGTGCAAGCCAAGCCGATTGAAACTCTCGGCTTAAAAGTAATTGGACAACAGACTGATAAGCAGTTTGAAAGCCACATCAGTACTTTGGGACATTAAAAAAAAAAAAAAAAAAACTGAAATCCTTGGCGACCTCAGCAACACCAAAGGCCACAGCAGACTACTTAAACTCCTTCACGAAATCTAGCAAAGTCAAGAGCACTCTGAAGGACGGAGGACGTACAGTCGGGGTATCATTGTCAGAGTCTTCAATCACTAGACACCTCTATGAATGTAATCACCGAGGGTTTATCTCAAGATGCAAAACAAGAAATGTAAAAAAAAAAAAAAAAAAAACGAGAAGAGTTTGGATAAGGTAAAGAACATCTTGTGTACAAAAGCACATAACATTATGATAAACATGGTAGAGGTAGGAGATATGTCGTGGGTGTGTATGGATATGAGTGGAACTGCAGTGGTCTCCGGTGTTTATCGATGATGTAACCGCTCAGATTCACTCAAATGCTCCAAACTGACAGGACAGTGCTTTACAGTACGTATGGATAATGGAAGAAAAATGCACCATGAAAGCAGTTCATAGCAAAGGAATGAACTGTCCTTAATGGGCCCAGTCAGTCACATGACCTCAAAACCTCAGTCGAGCTTCTTTTCACTTATTGAAGACATCATTCAAGACAGAAAAACAAGCAGCAACTAAAGGAACAGAAACAGTATTTTTATGTGTTTTTGTTTATATGGTTTAAAATAATTCTTACTGTATATTTATGATTGTGTCCAAATACTTTACTAAATGAATAACAAAATATCTGTTTTAAACAACACATATTAAAGCGTAAAGTCTTGACTGCTTTATTTCACTGTAATGGCGCAGACAACACACAAAGATTCATTTTTTAATGATCTACCCTAGCAGGCTAATATTGTGTGGGCTTACTGTATCACACACCCCTGTCAGACATCAGACGGGGTATTTTATTTCTTTCTTTCTTCTTTTGTTTCCCCGGATATTAAACCTCAGTGTAACACCAGGCCAGGACATCACCCCTCCCAGCCAGTGAAGGTCACAATCCCCAGAGCGGTGATGTGACCTCTGTCATTCATTTTGGGTTTAATTTTCTAGACGTCTCAGTATATAACCACTCCTGAACCGTTCTTTCATTGTGAAGTCTCTCCAATCATTGTGGCTCTGTAATCACCTGGGCACTGCTTGACCCCTTGCTTGATCCCTTCTTTGTTTTTGTAAGATTGTCCTTTTGCCTGTTTGTACCATGAGTTCACATCATCTGCTTGGATTTTGGATTAAAGTCAGACTTGTATTTAAAAAAGATCTAAGATATTATTTTCTATATATGTGATATGTGATATGTAAGGTCTTGTTCAAGGGCCCCAACAATGACTTTTGCTTGAACCTTTTATACCTGTGACACCTTTGACCACTGAGCCACTACTGTCCATGTGTAAGTGGTATATATACTGTATACTGTGCAAAAAGCCAAACCCAGGCCCCCCTAATCCTGACACTTCATCCCACTACATTATAGGGCCAAAACCATTAACCATAACCTTGTGTGCTTTTGAAACATTTCATTCCAGATCGACTTTAGTTCTATTTGCTGCTATAGTTCTGGAAAGGCTTTGAGAGTGTAGCTGTAAGGATTTGACCGTTCAGCCACGAAAGCATTTGTGAGGTCAGGCACCGATGTCAGGAAAGCCTAGGGTGCAGTCAACGTTCCAGTTCATCCCAGTGGGGTTCAGTTGGGTTGAGGTCAGTGCTCTGTGCAAGCCACTCATGTCCTTCCACTCCAACCTTCCTTTGGCAAACCATGTCTTCAGGTCTACTTTGCGCATACACACACACACACACACACACATACACACAATAGAAAGTGCAACAATCAGCACCAAAAAGACATGAACTGAGCAAATTAATAATGGCCAGAGGGATCGGAGCATCGACCTGAAAGAAACCAGGATTGTCACCCTTGATTGCCAAGCATGGAGAAGCATTGTCAGACGCCTACAGCTACTACATTTTGTACTATTGAGAAAAGCTTTATGGATAAAAAGTCAGAACATTTTCAATGAACTTTTTCTTTCCATGTAATGTTTTTTTTTTTTTTTTTTTTTTCCAACAGATCACTCGCTTCCATCTAGAGAAGTTTCAGTTTCAGCTTTCTGCCGTTCTGGTCTGGAAAAAAAAATGTTTTGTAGAGCAATTTATAAGAAAGTGTGGCTATATTCTATAGTTCAAGTCAAAACAGGACTTTGGGTTGTGCAGAATAACAGAACACATAGTTAGTAAAAGAGAGTAAAAACTACATTTATTTTTCTTTATAATCCTCTGCTATACTAATGCACTTATCCCAGTGTTTTACTAGCACATGGATACCATCAAGCTAGAAAGTCATGATCAGACTGGCTGCTTCATGTCTGAAATGCTGGCCTCCCAGGAACTCCTTTAAATGGTTCTTTCATGGGTCTCTCCTTTAATGGGTCTTTCATTTGAACTTTTATATATTTTTGTGCTTTTAACTGTCATTTTCACAAAGTAGCTTTACAGAATGAAAAATATATTTTAAAAAAAAATGAATTAAGACATGTACAGGGTCATTAGTGGGTCAGTGGTAGGTGACTTCTCTCGTAAAAGCCCTAGGTTCGATTCTCCCACCCAATGCCCAAACCCCAGCCACTGGATGCAGTCCCAGAAAATCTGCCTGCACCATCTTCATGGTCATCAAGTGGAACCGTCCTCAGTCACCACCCGCATCTCAAGCAGACCACAAAGGGCCATTCTCAGCCGCAAGCCAGAGGCTTCCATGTGAAGAGAACTCCAACCAGAACAGGGGCACCAGGATGAGTCAGACGGGTCCGGAGGGCAGAAAGGGTCGGGATCACCGTCAACTCAGGAGTGCCATGTGTAGCTTGACAGAGAGAGAAAGAGAAAGAGAGAGAGAGAAATAAAGATCAAAATAATCAAAAGTCTTGCTTTGACTTGAACACCCCTATGTCTTAGCAAATGTAGGGGCAAGTGGCAGGTTTTTTTTCTCCCTGAGTGTATAAACCCTGCGTCTATGAGCAGCATAGTTTCTACTGCAACAGGCTTGACCACGCTGTGTGAACGTTCTAATTATCATTTAGATCATTTAAATTATCTGCAAAGTGCTGGATTTGACACTTCATTGTGGACTAATTTAACCAAATCCCACAGTCAAAATGTTCAGCCTTTTTTCTCTTTGGCCAAAAATGAAAAACAAAAAGACCTTTTCTTTAGCCAAATATACATATGATGTTCCTTATATATCTTTTTAATGTTAGTATATACTGTGGTGGATTATAATATAATATAATATAATATAATATAATATAATATAATATAATATAATATAATGTCACCTAGAAAGCACCTGGACAGGTAACATTAGAAAGGTCACAGAGAGCTCATTCCGCATTTATTGCATAATGTGAGATGAGATGAAAAGGGCGGGGCCTCCACTGTGTGTTAATTTGTATCAGAGGACTTTTGAAACATGCACAAGTTCATATGTGAGTCATTTCATCTGACATTTTTATTCATGAAAAAGGAAGAATATATCCAATATTAAAAAAAAATTATAAATAACTAGATTTGCACAGTTACCATGGCAATCAACTGTACTGACAGTGAACATGCATCACCTTACTTCATAAAGATTAATGCTGCAAGCAAGTGTAATAAACAGCTTAATATATTCTCTCCCACTGCCCCCTGTTGATGAAGAACTACAGCGTGTGGGTGTGTGACTTCTGCACATCTGGGTCACTTACAGGGAGAAATCCTTCATAAAGTCATAGTGTGTAAAGATAATAAATACAACAAGCTACCTGGAACAGCGGGAGCATACATGGAATCCTGCTGCTAATGAAACCTCATTTATTTCTGCTCCTCACCAATTGCGTAATGAGCTTGTGCACCGGGTATTGTGTGCATCCCACCTTGGTTTTTCGGACCTTCGCCTTTTTCCCGTCGACCTCATTAAAACGAACTTCATTAAACGTAGATGCATTGACAGGCTGTGAGACGTGGTCGGCAACAATTAATTGGACATCACCGTCGAGTCGCCGAAGCAAACTGAACTATATTGGTTGCTTAGCAGGACGGTGTTTAATTATGCATGTGTTAACAGCTCACTTGTTTTCTCACCCATGTGTAAATTCAACCATTCAGTCTCCAACTCATAATTCTGTTTTTTTTTTTTTAATAGGGAAGCATTCAACATGAACATGGGGAGAAAACAACAGCATAAACACACAAATCCCCATGTTGCAAAAGGTTTCCCGGAGGTGTCAGAAAGGTCAGGCTGAATTGCACTGCACCGGTACGGGAGAACACGCTCCGTGAACCGATCTAGTCTGCACATGTACTGAAAGCAACATTCAGCTAAATTTGTTCTAGGGCTCTAAACACCAGCCTGGTGTTTTTTACAGCATTGTGGAGGTAAAAAAAAAAATCTAATTGGAAATTTGAATGTGACCTAAAACTTCCAGAAAAGAACTTTCAATGCTGATGCAGTTGCGGTAAACACTTTTTTTACAATTCAGAAGGAGCCACGTGACTTGTCAGCATTTCCATCCATGCGGCATTGACCCTCACTCCTGATCTCTGAGTCACAGCGATCCTTTTCAACCACTGAATGCCAAATTGCCACAAAGTGATTGGCCATCCAGTTGCCCTCTACAGATCAGAATGCTGGCTGACAACATGAGCAAGCTCTCAGTATGATGGAAATGCAAATGCTCCTGGACTACAGATGGGACCATGCAATGAATGCAGATGTACGCTGGAGTTGTGTGGATTGTGGAATAGATGGTATGGTATGGGCAAGTCATCCGATGCAACGAAAAATAGCTCAACTAGCTCAAAGATGATACAAAGACTGCCAGTGGTGTCGCAGAAGGCGTTTATGATCAGGCAAAATGGAGATGAATTAGCAACCAAGTTGTGCATTCTGAGTGCCCTTCTGCTCAGCGTGGTTGTTTGAGTTACCGTAACCTCCCTGGCAGCTCAACCCGTTCTGCCCATTGTTCTTTGACTTCTTGCATCTATGTCACATTTCGCCCCTGACCACCGTGTTCCCATTATTCAAATTTTACACATTCATGAACTGAAAAAGCAGCATTTGCACTTTTTAAAAAAAAAATCCATAATTGGCTGATTCTGTAAATAACCACGTGTACAGGAGTTCCTAACAAAGTGGGCAACAAGCGTATCTCGCCACCGTCACTAAATCTTTTCTTTCCTCGTTGAAAATGTAAATAAATAAGCGTTAACATCGTCTACACGTCTTCCCCGCAAAATGTTACTGAAGTAAACAGAAACAAGGCTGCTTTTGTTTAAAAATCTACAAAGGCTCCAGAAAGACGAAAAAGGATGCCAGGCAACGCTTAGGATCATTTGGTGCGCTTCCATCACTACTGAAAGAAATTGCATTACTAAAAAAGAATTGCAATCCTCCAGAGCAGATGAGAGGAGATAGTCTCTTTAATAGGAGCAGCAGCGAGGCAATTATCTGTGATTCTGCACAGTAACCAGGACGCCGGGACAGCCTGGTTGAAACGGCCGCAAGAACGTGGGGAAAAGCAAGCTTTTGATGAAAGCGACGCTGTGAAAACAAGCAAAAGTGGCACTTGGAGCCTACACGGCACCCAGCACGCCTGCTGTTCTTATGACTAATCAGTGAATCAGAACAATCTAGCGCTTTGTGTAGCGACATACACGCGGTGGACTGCAAGGTTTTTGGCAGTTAACGAACTGCAGACGCAAATCCCTTTCACAGAGCACATCGTCATGGAACTATGTTACTACAAGGATGTCAGTTTTGGCCTTCTTATTAGTTATATAGTTATCGACTACATCGACTAACCAGTTAACGACCTGAGAGCAGTCGAATACTTAAGAAGTGACTTGCCACATCACAACACTTTGATCCTGGTTGTGATCCAAAGTGCCTTCCAGGTTCTCCAATTTCCTCCTGTGTAAAAAAAAAAAAAAGTCATGCAGTTCAATGTCTATCCTGCCACGTATTTCATTTACACAACAAATAATAAGTGAAAAGTGAAAGAGCGGACAATAGCATGCTAAATGATTAGCATTATGTTTCAAATACAGCTCCAAGTCTGAAATTATGTAGAAGTAAAGTATGAGATACAGTTTCTATGTGGCTTTTACAGGCCATTTGCCCAAAGCAAATAAACTCAGCTACACCTTTTCCAAACCTCACGCCAGCAGCAGACTGCAGGAGACTGCATGTGAATGGGCTTTTAGCAAAAAAATGGCTTTCTTCTGAGTCTTTTTCCTCCATTGTTAGTGACAAAGGAAATTACAGCTCAGTGTCTGCTGTCCCAAAAAACCTGTGAATGGTAAAGCCATGTCGTAAATGTCACTTTGCACTTTCTGATGGCATTAATGCTAAAAGCCCTGATGGGGCGCAATGGTCCCGACACTACTCACAATAATTCTGACCCACTTCCAAATGCACATGATAGACACAGATTTTTTCCTTTCGAAAGTACTGGATACTTATATTGTTATTGGTATAGTTTCATCTTTATAGCAACAGTCAGTACATGTGAAAAGTAAGTTAAACAACCATATATACTATTAAAGCATGCGTATACAATACTGTGCAAAAGTCTCGAGCCACATCTCATTTCTTCATATTAAGATCAATTAAATTAATTAAATTCCATTCAATTTTATTTGTATAGCGCTTTTAACAATTGAGATTGTCGCAAAGCAGCTTTACACAATCAAAAGTTTGTATGAAATGTGAATGTGTATGTATCAAAATGATAATATTGTCCCTGATGAACAAGCCGAAGATGACGGCGACAGTGGCAAGGAAAAACTCCCTGTGATGGCATTAGGAAGAAACTTTAAGAGGAACCAGACTCAACAGGGAACCCATCCTCATCTGGGTGATAACGGATAGCAGGGATTGATCTGCACTCATACTGTGTGTCAGGAGACTATAAGTTCAGTATAACAGGAGATGTGTTTAAGTTAATATGGAGTCCAGTTCATTATTGGAGGCTCAGGTAGACTGTAGGAAACTCCAGTCCTGAACTATCAAGCAACTGCAGTCATGAGTCCTCAGAGTACAGCTGTCTGCATCAGCCGAGGACAGGACTGTCTCTGTGGAAAAGTGGAACCGTCCCCAGTCACCACACGCATCCCAAACAGACCACACCATGTGACGAGATTTCCAACCAGAAGCGGGGCACCAGGACGACTCCAGACAAGTCCAGAGGGCAGAGGTGGTCTGCATCATTGGCAGCTCAATTGACAACATAGGAACATGAGTTTTACTGCAACAGGCTGCAAAGTGCCTAAAGACACATTTTTTTTAAATTACTTGTTTATCTAACAAACTCAGCAGCAACCTCATTTCCCCTCTCGTCTATTCCAACCACTCATCATTCAGTATCACCAGTGTACTAACCTGAGCATCTGTCATCATCTGCACCTGTTTCTCACTGGTTCATACGTTAAGCTGGACATTTTTTTTTTATGCTTGAACGATTCATAGGTCACTGTGTGGATAAACAAACAAAAATATTCCTCTGAAACTGCTCAGGTAACAGGGACAGGACTGAAAATAATGAGAGACAAAAACTTGCCAAAAAAAACCAATGAGAGACAGAAAAGTCCTTCAGGAAGCCTGGAGAATTATTTCTCAAGACTACATTAAGCAAATACAAGAAATTCTGGCTCTATGGAAGCAAAGTATTAAGAAATGAGAGCGGCTCAACACCTTTGCAAAGTACTGCAGTCATATATTCTATATAATATGCGACTCAGTTACACTTCAACTAAGTAGCAGAAACTGAAACCCTGCAGCTTTGAAAATGCCTGTGTTACAGTATGACATCATCCACTTGTTGACGAATCTTTACTGCTCTTCACAGTATTTGCCTCTACTGCAGTGTCCACGTCTTGTTGGTGCTAACTTTAAGACTCTGGTGGCATTTTCATGACATAATGATGATTTCTCCTCAGTGTTCTTGTTGTTTTCTGACCAGATCAGAAGAATGTAGATTGATGTTTCTTGTGCATTAACACCAGAAATCCAAACATGGTCCCCAGGTCTCGGCATTGACTCCCTCACACAAGACCTCCAATTGAAAAACTGACATCCTTCCAACCAACCCATTTTTTTCACCCTCTCTATATTGGAGTGGTTGCAGGTCTGGAAAAAAGCCCTTTGCTGCTCATGACCCTTGCGGTATTGGTTACTTTTAGAGAGCAAGTCTTTAATTGGTTCAACTTTTTGTTCAACAAATGTGTTATGTCTAACTTCCTACAAGTTTGTTTAGTTCATCTTTCTGGACTACCTTCCAGGCATGCTGTAATCTCCAATTTTTTAAATGTCCTGACATGGATGTGATGGTGTTGATTCTAGTCTTCTCAGTCTTGCTAAAGCTGGTCTACTCAGAAAAAAGAGCGTTTCTGTAGGTGAACCCAGGATAGTCAGTTTGACTCCAAGTGGTTTCTGGGCTTTATCAACCTTCCTTCTCCCTGAATGACTCTTTTATAGTACATATGCTGGCAAATGAGTGCACCATCAGCTCCAGTATCCATTTTGAGGATTACTTTATTGTTATGCCAGCTATCTATGGTTCCTCACTAGAAACTATGTCTGCTAGTCCATCTCCATCCTCTCCATCCTGATTCACTATGCCAGGTGACCTACATTCTTACCCAGAATGTCCTCTTTACTGCAGTTGCAGAATTCGGCACTTTAGCTGGGCACTGAAATGCTGGTAGAAATGGTGATTTACCCCATTTGGGGCATTTTTTATGATCCACTCTGCTGTGAACTGATTCCTTAGGTTTGGCCCTGTGCCCTTTCTTTAACTTTGAGTTGTTGCTGTTTTGCTCTCTTGATGTGCACTGCATCCATAGCCGCTTCACTAGAACTCATTTCACCTCTCGAATCAGTCTGTTGCCATTTTATCCCCTCTGACTGTCTAGCCACTGTGATAGCTTTTGTGACGGTAAGGTCTTCATCGAGTTGCATCCTCTCTGACAGCGAATCTCTAAGGCCCACTACTAATCCGTCTCTCAAAAGTTCATCATGCAGATCACCATACTCACAGCTCTCCGCCAGTGCGCAAAGTGCTATGATGTTGAATGAGTCCAGTGTTTTTGTTGTCTGCTGTGCTCTCTTGTTGAACTTTGCCCATTCATAGATTACTTTTTTTAGGGGGAAAAAATGTGTTGATTTTAAACTGCATAATATTTCTGCCCCTGGTCGCTTGTTAAGACCAACTCACAAAGCAATCCAGAGGAATTGTTCAGACTACGAGCCAGACTGAAACGCTCAAATTTCCTAATTCATTTTTTACACTACTATGGCTTCAAGAAATGTAAAAGTTCTGGAGGTTTTCTCGTAAAAGTTTGCTGGCTGTGTGTTATCACTCAATCTGATACCATATTGTGTTGGGTTCTTTCACAGACAATAAAGTCTACTAAGAATTAACATTCTGGTGGTTTACTTGCTATTGCAGTCACATATTTCCTACATGACTCAGCCAAGTAGCAGAACCTTTAAAAAAACTTACTTCTTTACTTAATGGACAGACCATAAGGTGGCAAGGCAGCTTAGTGGTTAGCACTGTCACCTTGCATGATTCCTGCATTTGTGTGCATGGAGTTTGTATGTTCTCCACGTGTTTGGGGGGTTTCCTCTTCGGGTACTCCAGTTTCCTCCCTCAGTCCAGAAACTTGTAGTCCCAAATTGCCCATAGCGTGTGTGATAAAATAAGTTTACCACAAACCAAAGTTTATTTCTAGTCAAGCCCTAAAAACTAGCAAAATTATCTGCCAATAGAACAAACCTTTTTTGCTTGTAATTTTATTAATGTTTCACTAGAAAAAAGTTGAATAGTCTTATATTTAGTTTGAGGTAAATCTTATTTTAAGTAAGTATAGATGGTTTGGCTAGATTCAGGAATATTACACTTGCTAAGATCCTAAACTCACTCACTTGTCATCTGTACTCAGGTTCACGGGGGGCCTGGAGACTTAGGGCACAAGGCAGGATACACCCAGGACAAAGTGCCAATCCATCACAGGGCACACACACATACTCCAGGCAATTTGGGAACACCATTTAGCCTAACTTGCATGTCTTAGGACCGTGGGAGAAAACCGGAGTACACAGGGCAAACCCAGCAAGCACGGAGAGAACATGCAAACTCCACGCACACAGAGACGGAAATCAAACGTGGCCAGGAATCAAACCCAGACCCTGGCGGTGCAAGCGGACAGTTCTAACCACTACACCACCATGTATTTCTAAATAGAACAAGAAATTTAGATTTTTATTTTATTTTTATTTTTTATAAACTTTGTCTAAAAATAGGCTTTAAAATCTTATATTTGTTTGTTTGTATTCTTATATTAAGAAAGTGTAGATACAATTGACTAGACACATGATAATTTCACTTTTGTAATGATTTTTTGATTTTTTTTTTTAATTGAATTTAATGTAAATTAATTTTCATTTAAAAAAGTATTTATTTGCATGTAAACTTTATATCTTTATATTTTTTATATTTTTTATACATGTACATGAACTTAGTTTGACCTAAAGTTCTGTGCTGTATCCTGCGTAGGTTTCAAACCAATGTTTCTGAATTGAAAATTACAGCCATTAGAAGATCGCTAGAATTATGTTTTATCTGAACCTTGTGGCTAAACATGAAGTAAACAGCAGTCATGAATGATTGCTTGAATCTTGTATCTGAGGCACATGAACAAGAAGAACCAATCTCAGTTCACCCTTATATACAGTACAACAGTATATAAACCTACAGTATGTGATGTAGTGTCTTTGTCTTTGAACTGAAGAACAGATCAAATGAATTTGAATAAAAACTTACATTAATCAACGATTGCTCCGCTTCTGAGGGTGTGTTAACTCATATTTCCACAACAACGACTTTGGTGAAGCGTACAATCAAACTAACATTTAATCAGGGTGTGCATTGCATTCAAGCAAAACATTGAAGCATAGCATTTCACCAACCCGAGAAAAAAGTTTTACTTTTCAGTCAACTAATGGAAATCAATATTAGTTTCATAAATAATTATCTTTTTGGCGGTAAAGTGAAATTGTATGTTGAATAGTATGAAAGAAATATTTGCAGATAACTTTGATGATCGCAATTACAGGAAGTTTTTAATGACATATGCAGTAGATAAGTATGATTAGTTTCTGCATATCATTTCTTGATGTGAATCAGACTTAATGTAAATCTTTATCAGCTTAATCTTTACTTATATGTGTAATAATGTATATTTGGGAATTACTGAAAAAAGTTATTTAAAAAAATTAATTGAACACAAAATGTTTTTGTTGATTTTCTTAGCATGATTTTAAGTTTTTTCAGCATTCAATTTAAATGAAACAAGGATTTGGTTCATGTGTGCAGTTTGTCTCACCTGCATTTATAAATAAACCTGTAATTAAATTTGGCTTCATTTAAATCTGACCTTTTCAGATTCGAGCCAAGGTTCACAAAACTCCCTGCTGGTGAGGTTGGAGAACAGGTTAGCTTTCAGCACCACTTTGGCCTTTATACAAATTAGAACACGCTTTCCTAACTGAAATCTATGTTGGAAAAAATAGAAAGGAATTTTAAAAAGCAGCTTGAACTCAGGTTTGCTGAAATTCGTTTCCTCCTCCATCTCTGTTTACTTATTTCCATGAATCTTGGATAACCTGCTGAATTCTCTCCTTCTTGGCCTACTATCAGGGTGTTTATGTAAATTAGATGTATTTGAGGTTAAATGCAGACATGTTGAATGTAAAAAAAAAATAAGAGAGATTAGTGAGTGGGAGCTTGTTTCCACACTCAAATCACATCATGTCATATAGCAGTTTCATAAATCAAATGTTTATTTAAATCAAATTTAATTAAGGGATAGAGTTAGAAAGCAGCAAAAAGTCTATCTGTTGATAATTCTCATAAATAAACATCAAGAATGGATTATTTGCTGTATTTATTTTTTACATTAGGTTGAATAATTGTGCGCTAACATTGTGGATGCCTATATGATGGAAAAGCAAAACAGAGTCATGTAATATACAGTATGAAAGCGTTTACTTTATTCACAAACTCTATGTTCACCCTATAAACCCCCCCATTCCCAGCCCCTTTTTTCTTTTTTCTTTTTTTAATAGAATAAGCTCTAGACAGATTTAATGGCCTAAAGGGTAAGAGAACTCAATTTTAAAATAGTCCTGAACATTTCATTTAGAATATTTAATTATTTAACTTTTTGTCTTTTATTCCAAAGGTCATCAATTAGAACTGACCTGAGGCCAGGTCACCTCACACCCTTTAACACACACTCTCATTCTAACTCTATCTTTTCAACACTTTTATCCGGTCAGCCACTGCCTCCATCAAATCACACACCCTAATAATGTTAATTACAATTTATGCATTTATATCAGAAACCAACACAGATTAAACATAAGAACAATTTCTTGTTATTGTTAAAACTACAGTACCTTGTACACTAGGTATTCGAAGAACATGAGAAACAAAGCCAGTAAAACTGCTGCTGCCTTCTCATATTTTGTACAGGGACATTAAAATAATGAATCCCCATTTAAATTTAAGAAGGCTCTTAACTACTTCACAACTTCATATTATTTCACAACATTGTTAGTTTGATATAGTTTATCATTATTTGATGTACTTAAGTCAAAGTAACTCGATCTGAAATATTTTGTCAAAATAATTATAGTTAAAATAACAAGTTGTTAAATTTAAATACTAAGATAGTAGGTCAAAATAACAACTTAAAAAGTAAAAATAACTGAATACTTAGTCAAAATACTGAGATCATTCATTCACTGTCTATACTGCTTGCCTGGAGCCTATTCCAGAACACTTAGGGCCCAAGGCAGCATACACCCTGGACAGGGTGCGAATCCATCACAGGGGGTAAACGCAAAGACTACAGCCTAATCTGCATGTCTTTGGACTGTGGGATGAAACCCACCAAGCACAGGGAGAACATGCAAAAGTCATGCCCACAGACGCAGGAATCAAACCTGAACCCTGGAGGTGCAAAGTGACAGTGCTAAACACAAAGCCACCACCCACCTAAACAGGTGAAAATATTTAAATACTATAATAAAGTATCTTGACTTGGTCAAGATACTTATCTACAGTACAATGTCAAAAAAAAAGGGAGGGGGGCAGCTGTGGTTCTGTGGTTTAGTTGGTTCAAGTGCCACTCTAGTAAACAGGAGATCCTGGGTTCGAATCCCAGTGGTGCCTCTTGTGATGCTTTTCTGGAGCAGTGGTGACTCAAAGGGTTAAGGCTCTGGGTTGCTGATTGGAAGATCTCGGATTCAACTGTTGGGCCCTTGAGCAAGGCCCTTAACCCGATCTGCTCCAGGGGCACAAGTATCCTAAATTCTGACCCCAGCTTCCTAATGGGGGGATGTGAAAAAAACTTTTCACTGTGACAAATAATTGAATCTTAAAATAACAACTAGGCCAAAATACTTAGATATAAAGTTTAAAATGCCTTATAAAGTCGAAATGCCTGTCTACTAAATCAAAATACTGAGATTCTAATAAATTACTGTCTGACTAATAAAAAAAAAGAATAATTACATAAAAATAAGCTGCTTAGTCTGACGTAGGTCAATATACCAACTTCATTTTATAAGGATAATATAAAAATCAAAACAATGAGATACTATTGTCTTAGTAAGTTAAAAAAA
>JAQMYJ010000005.1:27264329-27274781 GCA_030014305.1 Clarias laeviceps
GAGATACTATTGTCTTAGTAAGTTAAAAAAAAAAAATTATATATATATATATATATATATATATATATATATATATATCATTGTATACCTAGTTAAAATAAGATACTTAAGTGTTAAAATTTAATCTTGTCTCTAGTTTGTGTGTGTGGAGTTTCCATGTTGTGTCCATGCTTTGCGTTTTTTTTTTTTTTGCACCATCAGTCTTTTCAAATTGCCCATAGTGTGTACGTAGGTGGGTGTGTTAATGTACAGTACATGAGTGTATGTGCTTGTGGGTTGAGGTTGGGGTCCTCAGCAACGACTTCACAGTTGATGCAAAGTCATAACTCACTGCAGCAGACCAGTTGCAATGACAGTTTGAATAAACAAAGTCACAATACAATACCAATTGGAAAATTACATACTAAAATGAGTCAAAATAAGTACAAAAATCAAAATAACCTATCATGACTTGCTGATGTTGGTTTGGGTATTAGGCATATACAGTATGCAGAGGTGAGGACAAGTGAAAGTCTTCTTATTAACAAAAGGAAAACATGAACAAAGGAAGTCGGCTTTACTCTGGAGCATGTTTTAAACAAAACATCAATCAAATAATAACTCACACAGACTAGGTGCTTAAACAGACTGGGATACAAAACAGACAAGACGACTAAACAGGCTAAACAGACTTGGAGACTAAGCATGCAAGGGACCAAGCCTACTAGCTGTTACGCACACTAGCTAACATAAAGTAAACTTAACTTAAACAGCTTCACAAAAAATATGCCAACTAAAACAGACCATAACCAAAGAAAACAAATGCACACTTTACATAACAAATGCTCGACCCAGTTTCCCAGAACCAACATCTATTTATAAAGAAACTAATGAGCTACCTCGGTTCAGGTGAGCGCTTTCATCACCTGACCGAGGTGCATTCTGGGAAACAAAAAAAAAAACTACACAAACTCACATATTGTACTAAGTTATCGGGCGCACAGCGCCCTCTAGGGGTGATCCCTTACATAACCTCACATACATTCTCTATAAATTACTGTTAGAAGCACCTTGTACATGAAATATTCCTTCAGAGTTTTTGGAAGGAGTCTCCAGTGTCAGGCAAAGTTTCCCACCATGGAAAAGTTTTTGGTGTTATTTGAAATGAAACAACTTCAGAGTGGTAATTGTAACACCACTACCATCACTGACCATTTTCCTAGAACATCACACCCCCAAGTGGTTTAATCTTTAATTATCAAGGAGGCCCCCGATCAGCGGTTGGTCTCATTCTGTTTTACTGAAGCGCCAGAACTCATTTTAAAGAGATCATTTTAAAATGATGAGCGAGGAGCTCTTTGAAGACTCTGAACATTAAAATGATATTAACGTTATAATGCTTCTGGGGCTCTGGTGCGGTGCCTCTAGCGCTTTGCTTCACGCACCGCAGAGCAGCCGGCCATGAAATGAACAGGTACGCAAACTCGTATCTGTCTCCGGGTGTATTTTAGTCTCACCAGCGCAAAAATATGTAAAATGTGCTAATGGCACTGGTCGCAGTGCTTTGGCAACATGTCAAGGTACAAGAGCTGTGAATGACAAGCGCCAGCAAATTACTGCGTAGGCGCTATGTCTCTTGTTATTGCATATGCATAATTACTTGATGAAGCAGGTCCCCGAAAAAACAGTGCAATAAAAATTCAATTAAGTCGGTGTAATTAATCTGGCTCAAAATCATACAGCCAGCAAGTGAAGTGTGATGGAACTATGTGCACATGTTGGAACATAAATCTGTAAACTGTCCCACTTAATCAACCTTTATATGCTATATTCTTCAAAAAGGATCTTCAAGTAAGCCAAATAAGACTGAATTTGATTTCAGACAATGGTACTGAAAGGAAAATCCTTGAACTGCCTCTTCTATCCATCCATCTAGGAACCTCTGTAGTCCAACTGAGGACCGTTGAAGCCAATGGTGACCAGTGTGCATGGTAAAAATCCACTCGCATTCACACACCAATTAGCCTAATCTGTATGTCTTAGGACTGTGAAGAACCAGGAGGAAACCCACCAAGCACAGGGAAAGCATACAAACTCCACACACACAGACCCCATTGCGGGAATTGAACCCAGACCCTGGAGGATCAAGGCAACCACTCCACTGTTGTGCCCCCAAAACTGCCCCTTACAGTATAAGGGTACCTTAAGTATACCGTATGAGTCACGTGGTGTAAAGATACAAATGATTTCCAAAAAATGAGTGATACATGAGCTGATATCACACACACACATAAACATATTGCTGTACTTGTTGTGGCATTAGTGGGATTTAGCAAAGTGTACCCTCGTCATCTGTATATCACCTCAGACAGCTTCAGCTTTCATGCTAATACTGCCAAGTGCCATTGTATTCATCATCTCTTCTCTGACTTCTACTTGTACATAAATATATTTTAATGAACATGTTTATGGTTATTAACTGGCACAACTCAGAACGGATGCAGAAAAGCCAGTTTTGATATTCATGGTAATTTAGTACCACAATATCATTTATCCATTTTTTTGTCAGGTTGCGGCAATCATAATTACTACACGGCTCACTCCAAAATGTAACAGGAGACAGGAAACAGTCTACTTATATTAAATAATTACAGTACAAATCGTTCAGATATGCAGCAAAAAGCTGTACAACCTTAAGAGTGTTTGAGGATTAGGAGTTTAAATATAGTTTGAAGCATGGCGTGTGCATTGGGACTATGATCTCATGGGACCCAATAAAAAAAAGGCAAAGAAGTTGGCAGGTTTTAAGAAATGGAAGAAAAAAAAAATTTGTCAGAAAATTGTCAGCGGCTGCAAACAAATATAAATACAAGCACTGAGAAGACGATCGAGAATTCCTTTAAGAGATGGTGGAATTGCTGAGAATACCTTCAGAATAAAGTTATCATTTTAAGAATCCCTTCAGTAGCAGCTTGATTGGTTAGAGTTCCTTCAGTAGCCGACTTTCATTAAAATTTGGACAGATTAATCCAATTTCTCTTGAGATTGGATGGAATTAGTCAGAATGTCTCAGGATGCAGGTGTGAGTGGTAAGAATCTCTTAAAGACTGAACCAGATTGGTTAGAATTCCTTCAGTAGCAGCTGTATTGGCCGGAACTTCTTTAGTAACATCTGAGTTTCTTTTTTAAACAACTTTAAAAGGGAGGCGAGAGTGATTGAAATTTCTCCAAGACAAGACCAGATTAGAATTCTTTCAGTACCAGCTGGATTGAATAGATTTCCTTTAATAGCATCTGGGTTAATCAGAATTCTTTCAATAGAAGCTGAATTGGTCAGACATTCTTTATAATTAAGCTGAATTGGTCCAGATTCCTTTGAGATTGGATGAGATTGTTCAGCATTCCTTAATGGGAAGATGAGACATTATTTAAGACTGGGCCAGATTGATTAGAATTCCTCTAGTAGAATAGCAACTGGATTTGCCAGAATTGATTGATTTTGATTGATTTTGATGGATGGATGGATGGATAAATAGACAGACCAAAGAATAATCCCAAGGAATAAACCAAACATCCAGTAGACATGATATAGCAACTGGATTGACCAGAAGTCTTCCAGTAACAACTGGATTCCTTTTGCAGTTAAATGGAATTGGTTAGAATTTCTATAGGTGCAGGTGAGAATAGTCATACTTCCTTCAAGACAGGGCCAGATTTGTCAGAATTCCTTCGGTAACAGATGCATTGGTCAAACTTTTTTAAAACCAGGACAGCTTGTCCAAATTCATTTATGGTTGGATGGAATTAGACAGAATCCCTTCATGGGCACATGAGAGTGGTCAGAACCACTTAAAAAACTGGGCCACATTGGTCGGAAAACAGGCAAGATTGGTCAAAATTTGTTCTGGAGAGGGTCATACTGGTCACAATTAATTCAGAAGGTGCAGAAATGGGTCTAGATGTCTTTTACAGGGGGAATTCCAGAATACCTGATGGACTGGGTTGGAGCAGTCAGAATTCCTTTGGGAGAAGGAGTAAATGGTCAAAATCTATTTATAACCAGAGGAAACTGATCAGAATTGAATCTGCAAGGCATTTCTTCAGCACTAAACCAGCTTAGTTACAATTTCTTCACGTGGGGACAATATTGGAGAACCATTTTCATCCATGCTGAATTATTTGGAACAAGACTGATTAGAATTTTTGGAAAGAAGGAGAATTTATCAAAATTCCTTTAAGACGTTTAAAAAAAAAAATTTTTTTTAATAGAATTTCTTCAGCAGCAGGCGAGATTAGTCAAGATTATTTTCAGAGCAGCAGTACACTGGTAGAGCGATTTTAATGGATTTCTATGAAGTAAAAGCAAACTTCTTGTACATATGATGGAAATAATTTAGAGTCAGTCTTACATTTTGGACCAACAGGCACACTTCGATTTTTTTTCTCCTTTAAATCGCTCGAACAGATGCTACCTTTAGCTTGTGATTTCACATGAATAAAGAAGCATTTCTGCATAAGATGTCATCCTGTAAAATCATATCCTTAGTACTAATAAAATTTTATTTTACAAGCACTGACCCAGACGAACCTGCTGTATCCACTTGTATAACATGCAAAAGATGTATAACCTTTATGATGATTTTTCCGAGGACTGATTGTCCTGCCAAAACTTTAACAGCTTGTGGGTTAATTGTTAAGGTGTACTGCACCTCTTAAAGGATCAAGCATTTATAAAAGTATAATGAGTTTGTTATGGTTCGCTAGATTTCTGCCCCCTCACCCCACAAAGAGCGACTTAATTCCCACATTATGTGCAGCTGCGGAATGGATTTATGTCCTTCTTGTAAGATGAAGGGCACATTAAATTTCCACCAGGAAGTGTGTGTGTGTGTGTGTGATTAATCAGTATTTAAAATGGCAATTTACTGTAGCACTGCCTGTGTTGTTACAGATGCCTAATCACTGAACTCCAATGCTCCTCAACGTTTCTCCCATCGCTCTGATTTATGATTCCGCAAGATGTCTCGTTGTGATTTAATAAATTTAGTGGATTATCTATCAGGTGGAGTGAGTGGGACGAGGACCTGGTTGTGAAAAATTAGCCTCGTGAAGCAATGTGCGAATGAAAGCACTTTGACAGGGAAGTTGGGAAATGATTGCACGTGTGCAATCCACTTTTAATAACCTCAACCAAACCAGATATCTCTGAGGTTTCTGCATGGTTTTTTTTTTTCCCTTATTAAAAAAAAAATGAAGCATAGCTCCTGCTACGGTGCTTAATTGTTTTGATGTGGGGTTCCTGAGTGAATCGCTCTGCCTCATTAAACTGTTAATTGCTTTATGTTTTTTTTTTCTGTCACAGCAAATCCCAGGAGGACGGAGCAAAAGATGACTTTCCCTGCATCCAGATTGACCAACAACATGTGCATGGTAGCTAATGTCGAGTTATCTGGGAATTTGCACATCAGCTTCTGCTTCAAACTCGAAAAAAGCCATAGCGAACTACAGGGTACATAAGGATTAACTCGGATATAAGGATATGCTCTTCCCTGTCTCGCATGTTACTGACTGCAGTCTCTTACACGCAGGTTTTTAAACACAGATCCTTTACTGTTACATCATAGTTACGATTCTCTGTCACAGATGGTGCTTTTGTATGTTGAGTCTGTACCGTCGCTCCATTAGTGACTGTGAGGTGATGCATACAGTGATGTCATACGCTGATCGTGTCACAGTTATTCCTTGTCAAATGACTTCAGATTTCACTTTCAGATTCTCCATCATTTCACTTATTTTAGCTTTACAGCTAAAGTACTGTATGTAAATTATTGCATCATTATCAGTATTGTAGCTCTTATTCTCATTCATCACCATCGCTTCTCGCTCAGCACATGATAAAGGTAACCGTGTTATTACTTTTGTGTCTATCTCTCTCTCTCTCTCTCTCTCTCTCTCTTTTTCTGTCTCCCCTCGAGGTCATCTTTCTACAGCGTTGAATGATGCTGAATTGGCGCTGGCAGCTCGGCGTCCTCGACTCAGAGGGTCTGAAAGAGAAGATTGAGGCCATCGCTGGGTTCCGTCCAGATCCACAGCGCTGCACAGAGTTCTTTTGACATCCCTCCTCTGAAAGACCGACCCACCCACCAGCCTGGAGAGGGAAGTTATTAGAAGCCTCTCTGCATGGCTGAGCTCTTCTGGAAATGGATGGTGTATGGATGGCGCACATTTGAGCTGGAGTTTCGCATTAGCGTTGAATCTGATGAGTCGGCCCCCACACGCTATTAAAGCACTTTTGGGGAACTCGGGATAAAAGAAAGTGTATGATTATCATCACTGTGCTCTCGGTTATAGGCTGGGATTTGGGGGCAGCCACAACATGAAGGGCTCTTTGCTCTCCAAAACGAGCTCACGATTGTTCCAACAGCCTCGTAAAATGATTCAGAGTATTTTTTTTTTTTTTTTTTTTACACAGGATGGGACTGATTTAAAGGACTGCTGAGAGCACTTATTTCATTGTATTCCCATTGTAGTTTTTCTTTTAATTTTAAACCTGACTAACTCCACAGAGAAGGGCTACAAATTTCTAAGTATACAAATAACCCTTGATTAATTGTAACTTTAATTCCTCTGATAATCATGCACTGCTTTTTGGCTTTGATTAACTTCTAGTCTTAGTCGATTCTATGCATCGTTCTCCTGGGACATTATGACTCATGCACAGCCATGACAAGCTGAGATCTCATATAATTATATAGAAGAAGAGGATTTCTGCATTTCTGCAGGGAAAAGTCTAAAAAAGTTTCCTAGACGCTTTATCATAAATCAGCAGAACTAGGCCACATTATGCGCCTGGAAATGAAATGGCCCGGTGCTTCAATGCAGGGTTGCGTATTGTCTGGTCACAATTCAAGCTGTGAATCTTACATATTACTCTCTCTTGGTTTCCTTCACAGTCCGATAATGTCTACGTGATAAAAAATGCATTGAGACCGAGGTGTGAAATCTGTCCATCTGCAGGTCATTACCAGCAAAACACCCTCTGCTGAATCACTCTTTGTTCCCTTTTCTGCTCTCCTACAATACCTACATCCGATACTTATTGACTTGTGATGTATGTCGGCTCGAGAGGATTTGCGCATTGATTGCCACGCGCCCCGTAATCAGATAATAACGCATATGCTGTGTAATCCGAGAGGTATGCCGCAGATGGCATTTCCTAACAAGCCTTTGTAACTTGTGAATCCATAACCCCTCAGTTTTTCAGCTAATGTAACATTTTCGCGCCGCACCGTCCTGACGGAACGCGAGCTCATTTAGTACAATAGGTGCATGGCGTTTGGTGAGTAATTATCTCCTTTGGGAAGTTGGGTTTAAATGAAAGAGAATGTAAAATGAGGTGTGAACCAGGAAAAACAAAATACAGTTCTAACACAAAAGTCTTCTTGTTGGACCATGTCATTGCCTGAATAAAAGGAGAATGAAACAAAAAAACATTAAAAAAAAAAAAAAAGTGCAAAGACTTTGATTGAAGCTGAAAGCATTGGGTTTACTCTGTCCTCATATTTTTGTATAATTGGCATCTAACCTTTATTTATTCATGTGTTTGTGTTATTTATTCTGTGCATGGAAATCCCTGGTCTAAAGAAATGACAGATTTTCTTTCGAATATACAATATTTATCCAGAAAACGGATTGTGGTATATGAATTCTGTGTGCTCCCTTTGATATCAGACTTCATTTCCACATCTCTTTTTTATTCTTTATTATTGATTACTTAATTTTATTGATGACATTAAATCAACATAATGACTTTCATGGTTCACAGCTTGGCACTATGGAAACCTCTTATTACATAATTACCGCCCACGATGCGGGACTCGCTGCTTTCCGATGAGTTGTACAGATAATAAAGATGTCCAGTGCTTTTAAAGTAACGAGAATTGGGAATTCAAACGGTCTGTCGATAAACGAAGATGACGCTGATGAGGAAATACTTGGGAAATAGAAATTCTTAGTATATGAGTGTGAGCATGTGTGCTCTTTTTCCAAGGCCAGTGCTCTCGCCATCATGTAGAAAAATCGTAACTTGTCTATACTATGCTATATCTATACTATATAGATATAGTATTACATTTACACAAGTTTTAGAGCACATATTGCTGTTCAATTCTTTGCATCTAATTGGTGAGAAGATGTTGAATAATGTTCCAAAACAACAGCTTTATCGGACATTAGGTCACATATTTATATTAACAAGCTCGATGTAATGCATTATCACTTCTGTGATAACAAGTCATCGCTTCGAATAAAATAAAATGTAATATTATATACACATTATGTTTTTTAAAAGGTTGGAGGCTGAACTGAAATCAGTAGGAACAGCAGTCATACAGTTATACAGCAATAAACCAATCGTATCCATTCAAACAAATAGTTTTTACATATTGACATGATTTTGATGTGCTGTGATGGATGTTCAAGTCAAACCGGGATTTTGGATTGTGCAGAATAACGGAACACGTTTATAAGAGTAAAAACTCTCTATATATTTTTCTATATAATCCCCTGCTACACTAATGCACTTGTCCCAGTGTTGGGACGCCGGCCTCCCAGGAACTCCTTTAATGGCCCAGACATGTGGAAATGTCTTGGAGCGAGGTCAGGACTGTATAGGGGATATGGCCACGTTCCTCTAATGTGCAAGTGGTGTTGGTGAATGACAAAGAGATGTGTCTTTTCCGCAAGCTGGCGACACGTTATCTGTCTATTTTTTAAGGAGCAGACGTTCCACTCGCTGAATGTTCAAGGGAACGACTGCAGTGTGATCTGAGTCACCTTGCCTGGGATCATCATTCATGGACATCTGCTAAAAGCTAAGCGTCTCATCGCCATAGTGCGCTTGAAGTCTTTTGTAAATGTCGATCACTTTATACGCCTTTGTTAATCAGGAATTACATCAAGTTCCAGTTTGGTCTGAACACCCCACAAACAAGACATTTCAATGATTTCAATCACAATCATAAAGTTAAGAAATGTATTGTATGTGATATAGTTATTAATAAGAACAAAATCAAATGTAATTTTGAAGTAGATATACAGTATGAACTGCAAGTACGATGAATAATAACATCATAGTGACTGGATATCTGTTTCTGAGTACCGGATAATAATGTATGATTTGTCTTTAAAAAATAAATAATTGCTGGGAAATTGCTGCAGTATAAGATGAACACGCACGTCATGACACGCTGTGATAATTAACTTCCAGGTCATAGCAATTATCTATAACAGCACACACAAATTGATTCTTTTCCTGCCAAACACATATGAAAGATATTTTCAGTCGTGTACTTACTATACAGATATGATGTAAAAATATAAATAAATAAGGTAGGACATTCAGAAGAAAAAAAATCGTTCATATAAATACAATGTCTAAAATATTACACATTAAACATAGCATACAGTTCATGAACTATTACTTTTTGTGAAAGGATTTTTTTTTAAAACTGTACTTTTTTTTTCTTTGTGTGTATTGTGCAGAAACAGATTCCACAGTGCCAAATTTGTTCTTTCAATACAGTTAAATGTTGGTAGTTAGCACAAGTATCATATTACCTGCTCACTAACATTGCACATTGTACCGCACGGCTCCGAATACAATTGAAATCATGTAGGAAAGTCTGTAGAGAACCAAAACCACACATTTCCTAAACTTCTTTAACAAAGAAATCAATGTGGTGACATTTTAAATGTGTTTCAAGGGGACCTCAGGTTAAAAATGTACCAGGTGCCTTTTTATCAAACTCCATTCATGCTAAAGTTCCTAGAAAATAAATCACGTGTCATTGGTGCACATTATAATATGATGAAAAAAGATTCTCATTATGCACTCTGAAAGTGCTGGAAAATGGCGGAACGCTACTTCTGAAAAGCTGGAGGAATCCTAGAAACAGACTTTTTGAGTTCTTTTGAAGTCTTTTGGCCACCGTTGTGGTTTTTTGTCATGGTTTGTTTAGACTTCTGCTGACTGCTTTGAACACATTTCCCAAATGTTTATGTGTTTGCAGCTTTCATTTCTGCATAAAAACAGATGCTTGTGCATCATTGTATATTTGAACAGTTTGACAGCAAAATGAGATAACTCCACTTTTGCAGTTTTGAGGGAAAAACTAGTCTTTTATTTTAATGAAACAGTGAATATTTTGTTTATGGTTTCTTTGAATCACAAGAGTGTTAAAAAGCATCAATGGAAAAAAATATTACAAAATTGTTCGGGTTATATCAGTATCAGTGTAAATGATGTGTGATTTTGCATCAAGCTATAACTCCACCTAGGGTTTTGTCACAATAGGTAAATCAGCCAGCAGTTGTGTTTGTCGTTATTTAAATATGCAGTTTAGTTTTAATAATATTTTGCTTAGATTTAAAAAAAAAAAAAAAAAAAAAAAAAGAAACCTAAAGAATTTATTT
>JAQMYJ010000005.1:27325000-27358871 GCA_030014305.1 Clarias laeviceps
ACACACACACTCTTTCTCTCTGCTCTACACAGAAACACTGCTCTGTCGCGATTCTTTTCAAAGGTAAATTGCAGGTTCATTTGTTTTATTTTTACTTTACAGCAGTGATTCCGTTAGTGTGTCACTCAATCAAGTGTCATTAGAGATATTTCTTGTTTATCTTTCGATAAAACAGTTTCCATTGTGTGCGCATGTGTGTGAAAAGAGTGGAGGAAGGGTAACAGTGTAAAATGAGAAGGGGGAAAGAAGCTTACTTTAGATTCACACACACACACATCGCCTGCGTGCACAAATGGAAACACTTATCTGTCGGGATTTATTTTTACTTTTTTTTAAGGTAAAGTGCAGGTTAATTTGTTTTATTTTTAGTTAATATTTTGTGTTAATTATTTTTATGTATTTATTTTTTTTGGGTTGTGGAACGAATAATTAAAATTTCCATTATTTCTTATGAGAAAATTCTATTTGGTTTACGAGTGTTTTGAAATACGAGTTGCTTCCAGAATGAATTATGCTCGTAATCCAAGGTTCCACTGTATGTACATTTTTTCTTCTTCACTTATTTTTTAATCCTGGACATTATTTGGTTCAGCTTACACAGAGTGTGGTACAATTTGTGCCTATGACTTTGACATGCTGCAAAATGAAAAAACAAAATAAATAAATAAATAACACTTCATTTGTAGACTTGGAATATTAGTTCACAGATTGTCACCTCTGTGTTTTTCTCTGATGTTTTTTTTTTTTTTTCCATCGTTTGGGGGCATTTTAATTTAAACCTGTCTCACTGAGCTGCTGCAGGTAAATGGATTGTCATTATTTACCCAGTGGGAAGTTTTAAATAGCCAGCGCATACCTTGATTAAATCAGCTCTAGCCATCGGGTCTGTGGGCATACACAGGGCACACTCTGGCATACATCAGCGCCCCTGAGGCTTCGCTCTCCTGAAAACACAGCCCACTCGAAAAACCCCTGCCAGATGTTTCACGTCCTGAGCTATAAATATTCTCAAAGTGCTTTTGACTTCACCCACTCACCAGATCTGCACTTTCTTATACGAAGGCTTCGTCCTGATCTGACTTAAAACACGCTCGGGGTTAAGTCAGCGAAACGTACATGTAGCAGTTAATGGCAGGATTGTATGATGTAATGCAGCTGTGGAACCAGAGGACATATGTGGAATGGATTCCGCGGAAGTGTGTCTAGCGAAAGAAAGAAAAGTAGTTTTGCAAACGACAAATTACTAATGAAGCATTTTCATTGCACTGGGCAATATTTTCAAGCTTTTCAAGTTTAAAGTATTGAATTTCAAATAATTGTATGTGCAATTAACATGTGTAACTTTTAAGCAATTACATTTTTTTTGTTTCAAAATTAGCCACAAACTTGACGAGGTTCCATTTTCCTTTATTTTTTTATTCTCCAAAGAATTAGCAAACAAAGAATTGTTAACTGGCATCTATATACATAGCTTGTGTTAATTAAGGACATTCACTGTTTATTTTTATAAATAATAACTTATTTACTTATTATTAGTCTATCAAAATAACATTAAAAATAAGAGAGGAGGCAGGATGAGAAAACAAGCTTTTCTTCTTCCTGTGATCTTCAAAATATGCGGATGATGCAACTTCCTGATTAACTTGTGCAATATTATAAATTGTGGGTTCATTAATCAGCATTTGTGTATGTATAAAAAAATTAAATAAAATAGATTTATGTTTAAAATATTATCATTATGGCAGCACGGTGGTGTAGTGGTTAGCACTGTCGTCTTGCACCTCCAGGGTCTGGGTTCGATTCCCGGCCAGGCTCGATCCCCGTCTCTGTGTGCATGGGGTTTGTATGTTTTCCCTGTGATTGGTGGGATTCCTCCAGGAACTCAGGTTTCCTCCCAAAGACCTGCAGATTAGGCTGATGGGCGTTCCCAAATTGCCTGTAGTGTGTGTGTGTGTGTGCCCTGTGATGAATCTGTTAATGATTTTTTAAAACAGAATATGAAGTGTTTTATCACATCAGTTTGATGTTACTGTTACTAAGCAACCATGTCTTAATTTATCTTATGAAGTCATGGCAGACGGCACAGCCTTGCACCTCCAGGGTCCAGGTGCGATTCCCGCCTTGGTGTGTGTGTGCATGGAGTTTGCATATTCTACATGTGCTTGGTGAGTTTACTCCAGGTACTCCAGTTTCCTCCAACAGTTGAAAAGGCATACAGATTAGGCTAATTGTCGTTCCTAAATTGCCCGTAATGAGCAATTTTGTGTGTGAGTGTGTGAGAGTCTCCTGGGATAGGCTCCAGGCCCCCTGCGACCCTGTATACAGGATAATGCAGTATAGACGATGAGTGAGTGAGTGAGTGAGTGAAATCATAGCATTGATAAATAACATGCAGAGAAAACATTTTGTGGGACTCTACTGCCATCTTGTGGTTCCTCTGCACATTCATGTGGATGTATTAATTTGTCTAACTGTCAGAAGCAAACCTAGTTCATTATATCCACATTGTCTGACTTTGCATGTCAGTGTGTGGCTGTGTGAGTGTGTATGTCCTTGAGACGTTTTTAATTAGCGTCTACAGGGTGCGAGGGGTTCGGTCCAACTCACATCCCGAGCACACTCCAGGGTGCACTTGAACTTTGGAGAACAGGCCGATTTGATTACGGCTTCATTTGCATAGCGGCCCCAGTCGCTGGGCTTCGGCCCCCTGGATTAGGTTTCAGCAGGAAAAACCTGGCAGCAGAGCACCAACATTTCTCTGTGGCAGTGGAGGATGAAAACCACCGAGCTACTCGTTGTGACCGGTAGATTCCCCATGTGCAGTCAGGCCGTGAGGCCGTGCTCCCAAATATAGCACACACAGCCGAGGCTGGATGGGAAAAAGGCTGATATTTAGTGTCCATCATGGATAACTCGGGCAACATTCATGGACGTTTATTCCACTCCTATGTTGCTTTTCACCTACAGCTTGATGACCCTTGATGAAGAACAATGATTTTGTTTTTGTGTTGTTCAATTAACTTAAGTCTACGATCTTATAAACCTTTAAATATCACAGTGCTGTAATTACAGTCTAACTTAAAGCATCCTAGCACTGTATATAATATCAGAAATATTATATCAATATAAATAAATAAATAAGAAAATAAATAAATATCAGGGTCTCATGGTCGATTCTAACCTTAGGTTAGTGTGTTTCGCATTTTCTTCCCGTGTTCTCCTTTCTTTCCTCTCGTCCTCCTGAAAGGTGGATTGACTGCACTATATTGCTTCCTGACGTGTGTAGAATGAGTGCATTAATGTGTATGTGTAGTGCATCACAATGGACCAGTGTCCAAGCCAAGAATATATTCCCGCCTCACACCCGGTACCCTGAATATCTTAGGATCTTCATCATGAAAAAAATTTAACTATAAATTAACTATGTAACAATCTATGTATTGTGTATGTTAATTCTGCGGTGCCAAAACCTTGGGGAAAAATATTGCACTACTTTTAGAAAACTGCTGAAATAACATGTTCAGATTTTTTTTTTTAAATAGTCAATATATTGTATATTCAAGCTTAGAAGACAACTCAGTGTATATTTTATTATTATTATTATTTTTTTTTTTTATTTTTTTTTTTTTATTCTTTTATATTGGGAAATTTTGGGGGGTGATTTTTTATGAAGGGTGCCAATAATTTTGGATGGTGTTTTGGAGATTTTACTAACATTTCTTCCAGTTGTAAAAATGTATGATGTAACCTTGTGTATATTTGCACGGGTGATTAAGTTGAAATTTTTTTAATTATTTAAAATAAATAAATAAATACATACATATATATATATAAATAAACACATAAATACATACATGAATAAAAAGCTAAAGCTCAGTGCACGCCACAAAACTAAGCTGCATTCTGACATTTTTCTGAACTTCATTACGTCAAAGAATTCCCAAAGCACACGAAGGCTGTGTAATTTAGCAAAGCTATTATTTTCTTTTTCCCCGCTTTGTTGACTGAACTTGTCCCTGATACTTTTATTTCCGAAGCCATTAGTGTACAAGTTTCTGCCATGATGTAAATCAGCAGTGTTGAAGTCACCTCTCCCAATCCTGTTTGTTTAAATACTCTTTTACGAGGCCTCTGTTTCTTTAGGCTTCCCCAAAGTCCGTGACCCCGTGACCTGCACATGTGCGCCGCGGTGTCATTTTTAATATCCCGCTCGCTGATCGTGGCTCGGCTCTGAGCGGGACCGAGTGACGCTCGCCGCTTCATGTCATAATTTATTACACGCCATTTTTCTTACACGGACCGCGTTTACTGCGGCTGCCAGAGTGGCAACTGGCGAAGCTTAAGAGTATTATCTGGAGGATTGTTTTGCATATATTACAGGGTTAAGTGCAAACCAATCTGGTTTATCCAAACACAAGGAATTTAAACAACGAGCACATTGAGGCTGATGAGTACCGTGCCTGCTCGGCCCCGCTCCTCAGCACGCGGTCCGTTTGAGCCTGATTGGTTGTATAAAATACAAAGCTGACTTTGATTACATTACATAAAGTTCTGCTTGGATGATTCGTGCACCGCAGATAGACAGAAGCACCACCAGGAATAGGGAGAGAGGCGGGAGAAAAAAGCGGTTTCGGGATGTGAAGGACGGTTTACGCAAGTCTGTGTGGAATGGCGAAATTATAGGAGTCTGATTGCTTGTATCCAGGAAAGTAAAACACTGCTCTGTGGTGTATCCACAGTAACCTTCGTGTGTGTGTGTTGTGACGTTCTCGCAGTGAGTATGGCACTAAAGCTTTGCAGCTGCAGAGCAAAAGTCTGGCGAGAAATGGAATCTACACAAGTTTTACTCTCGCCACAAGTTTTGCTTTGGAGCTAACAAGTTGTCAAAGTGAGTCCCATCTAAAACCTTTATATAAAATGGGAAAAATTATTAGTCGGGCCGTATCAGCCTCACAAGGCCCAGATTTCACTGCCATTGTACATGCAGTTTGCACAGTGACAATGAGCTTGAATCTAATCGAATCGAATCTAAAGAGTGACATTTCTTACTTTTATCCAGTTAGAGTTACGTTCAATGTTGTGGAACGACCGCAACTCAAGTTGTCACTTATGTTAGAGCAGCTATTAACCGTCATTCCTTCATCAGGCTCCCTAACAGAAACATTTTATTCACACTATAACTATGACTTACTTTAATCCATAAACATAAACGGTCATTAAATATACTCTACAGCTACGACAGCGGCCCTCACACTGAATTGTTTTTTTTTTGTCCTCCGAGTCCTGACTTACACTCAGCGCGGAAAGACGAATGGTGGAAAAACATTTGAGGGAAGAACTGCACAGATAGCTGGAGTTTATGTCGATATTAATATACAACTGAGCGCAAAAGCATGCATACATTTGGTGTAAGATGGAATGGAAAATTGTGCAAGATTGATTTTTTTTTCCCCCATCTGAACCGTTTCCTATGACACAGTAAACTCCCAAGCTCAGCTGTAATATTTCAGTTAGGGTTCAGAATACAAATCTCAACCACAGCTTTGAAATTGTCTTGGCGTTTTAAATGGAACACCTCCGTGTGTGATGGAAAACAATCCGCCGTGCGCTGTTTAATTCTGCGCTCGCCAGCGAAAGGGGGAAACATTTGCGGTCACGGCGCGGCCTGCGCTAGAGTAGCTGTTCGTCACAGCGCTCACCGATTTCCCACACGGCCATCAGATTAAGTTACAGATTAAAAAGGCAGAATATGACTTGCCTCGTGTGGCTTTTTCCTCGTTGGTGCCTCATTTTCAGTTTTAGCCTTCGTAATCTCAAAAATGCAATAACAATCGACTCGTATTACAGTCGCCTCGCTAACGCACAGTAGGTGTCTAAAATCCCTGTTAGCTACTTAAAATTCCTTGCTTCAAAAGGTCCAGATTAAGGATTAACATGATTAATAACAACTAGATGTGCTCACGACTTCACTTACGTGGAATTTATTCACACACTTAGAATATGAGCGCGTTTTAAAAAACGTACAGCGCCATCTGTTGAATCTTGGAATAAACTAAAGTTCTTAAAGGCTTGAGATCGCGATCATCAAGTAGATTTCAATCGCACACTCATAAACGCATATTTAAAAAATTACAGCGCCATCTGTTGAATTTTGAGATGAAGTAATACTTTTTTCAAGGTTGATTTTTTTTTGATGATAAGAGCATTTTCCATGTAAATTCCAAAATGAGCGTACAGTGCAGAAAATGTTATGAAACAGTGTCTACAAATGGAAAAAAATTTAAAAAAAACACAGAATGCCCTCTAAGATGATGCTATGTAGAAAAAAAACACACAAAAAAGTGCCCTAATGCATGCGTTTTCGGTGACAGATACCTGAATACGCAGTGCACTATAGGGCTGTTATATGCAAGGTGATGATCAAGTGAAGAAGATTCAGGGGGTTGGAACCAGGGGTCAGAGCGCAGGGTCAGTCAGGATATAGCACCCTGGAGCAGACAGGGTCTGCGGGTGCTGGAATATGAACCCTCAATGTTACGTTCACTAACCCCCCCGGTTTGAACCATCACTCCCCCCAGCGCCCTAATGGTGGCTCTTTTTATGGAGAAAATGCCACAAAGTCCTCTTTAGGGTGTCTTTCCAGAGGTAATTCAAAAAAACACCATAGGACTTTATAGAGTACCAGGGTAGGTAGTGTGGCATTTCACTGGGTACTGTGGTAATACTATGGTGTGTACCACAATACTTTGGTGAATACCTTGGTACTTACTGGGTACCACAGTGGCAACCAAAGTTCAGCAGGTTTCTAATATAGTATGTTTTTTCATACTTTATCATATTAGATACTGTATGTTAGTCCATACTACTGGTATAGTATAGTACAATCAGTTACTTAATTACTTAATTAGCGGTTACTTAATTTGTTAATTAATGTTACATACACACAATAGTACCATACTATATAAATATTACCATTATGGTACATAAATACCTATGGCATTTTTTATATACTGGTTTGTGTTACAGGGTAAAATAATATGGTATATTGTCGAACTGAATGTACTATAGTAGAACCTTATACCATGGTACATGTACTGTTCTATATAAGCAAACAAGCACCATGGTACTGTCAAAAATACCATGGTATTGTGTACCATAGTAAAAGTTGTTATGGGTTCCTCAGCTACATATTACTGGGATGATACAGTACGAACAGTAACTTATTATTGTATATAAGATTTTCAACATACACTATGGTTTTGAATTAATGTTATACACACAAATATTACCATTATGATACATAAACCATACAGTACTACAGTCCATTTGTTATTGTACCAAAGTATACACCATGGTAGAACCAGATACAATAATCAGAATATAAGTACCATAAATGGTAAAAAAAAAAAAAAACTGTCGGTTTTATTCACTTGTGCTCTATAACGCATATCCTGTATGGAAAATGCCAATTAGCCTAATCTGCATGTCTCTGAACTGTTGAAGGAAACCTACTGTAAGGATCCAGAGGAAACCCGCTGAGCACGGGGAGAACATGCAAACTCCACACACACACAGAGCGGCAGGAACTGAACCCTCGACGCTGAAGGTGCGAGGCCACAGTGTTAACCACTCTGGCACCCTGCTGCCTCATGGTGATATATTCCTAAAATAATTCTTTTAAACCTATCAATTTTTGTTGATGCCTAGTGACATATATTATACATTTAGATAGGAAGGCAGCTCACCAGGTCATGCAGAAACAGACGTGCCCACATCTGGCAACTTTGTGTGTGTGTGTGTTTCATTCTCATGGCTGTCACTCTGAGAGAAACAGCGTGACCATGTTGATTAGGGTAACCTTTTGGGCAGGCAGTGGAAATATGCTGTCAGCCCGTTACAAAAATACATAAGCGCTCACATCCAATTACTCACTTAGCAGGGGGAGACTAGTTTGTGCAGGAGCTGCCAGCGCCGCCGCCTCCACGAGGTCAACGAGAGCGCGTGCAATCAGAAGAGTTTGGGAGATGTTTGCGGCGTATCCGTTTCTCCTGAGCTCTGCCACTCTTATCCTTCCATCCATCAGCCCTCCTCACTCAGCTCGCCCTCCACAACGCTTACAAATATTTACTGTAGGATTTACTTTGTAAATCCCATTTATGGGCATCGCTCTCTTTCCGCTCGGCTCTTAAGTGAATTTCATAGCTCGTAAAACATCACACGGGTTTCTCTGTTTCCCTTCTGTGTGTGCTCTGCTGCCCAACCAGGGCGCCTCTGAATGTGTGTGTGTGTGTGTGTGAGTGTGTGTTAAGAGGTTACGGCACAATGTGTAAAGCACATCTCTCTCTCTCTTTCACACACACACACATCTAATAAGGAGAACTTGAATTTGCTTATATTTTCCTTCTTTCTTTTTCTTACCATATTCATGACAAACAAGATTAAACTTTCCAGTTTTATTCGACTCCTTATCTTATCCATTTTGGGAAAGAAAAAAAGAGAAAGAGAACCTTGTGGTTTACAGCTACTACAACATCCATGACAGCAAGAATTTGTTTTATGGATGTTCGTCTACCTATGAATTATACAGCAATCTGTCATAACATTTAAAACATTAACATTAAACCCTCCTAGGTTTTGGGTTCCACTTGTGCTAACCGGGCAGCTCTGGCACCTCGGGGCGTGGCTCTGAAGGGAGTCTGGGGGTTTGCTGTGGTGTCTGGCACCAGGATGCTGGCAGAGGTTCCTTTGGGTGCTGTGGGTTGTGGTGTGTGTGTGGGGGGGGGTCTGTGTATCTGACTTGTGCACCTAGTGGCTGCTTGATCGGCTAGGGATGCGGGTAGTTAAATGGGTAGCCGAGTTGTTAGTTTTTGCCTGCTGGGCCTTATGTGCAGCAACCAGTGGTGCACCGGGTGTGCTGGGTGTTCTTGTGCCTTTCTACTGTGGTCAGCATTGACTTTTTGGGGCGTTTGTGCTGTATGGGTTTTCTGTGGGATCGGACTGGATGGGCTGGTCTTTGGTTCTTGTGGGCCTGGGTGAGCCTTAGGTGCCCGTCTGTCACCAGTTTACTAGTGTACTCAGTTCACTGGGTGTCAATGGTACGGCTGATCAATGTATATTTTATTACTCATAATTTTTTTCAACCATTACTACATCTATTTATACTTATACATTTTAAGTCTTAATGTGATGACCAATCTATACTATTTTAAACAGAAAACCATTTATTGTTGCATTGGACACATTGTATAGCTGTTTTTGCCCTCAGCTAGTCAAAGTTGTGATCATGCTAGCTTCTGCAACGTTAGAAACCAAGCTTAGTCTTAGCTAACCATGTCCTTGGTGAAAGAGGAACGAGTGATGACTAAAATCAGCACAAATGTCACTTGATTGTTCTTTTCACTCCAATAATCTTTATAGGAAGTTTATACAATTCTGAGTTAAAGATTTAAATTCGTACTTCAGCTTATACCAATGTATTCCTGTAGATAAGTTGTAATTCTACATGAGTAAAGATTTTTGCTCATTTTATCCCCGATAACTAGAATGCCTTTATCGATAATAGGTTGCATATGGTTATGATTCTTAGGCCCTTTAGCAAGGCAATTAACCTTTTCATGTCTGACTGTACTGTAATTATAGATATGACAATAAAGCTTGACTTTTTAAAGGAATGTGCTTTTGTCAAGCTTTAGCACACACTGCAAAACTAAAGATCATGGTGTTGCACTTTAACAAAGTTTTTATTCTTCATGAGGACCACACAAAATTAAAATGATCATACAGTATATTCATATTTGTGCCAGAACATTTGGTCCCCATAGAGAGAGACATCTCTCTCTCTCTCTCTCTCTCTCTCTCTCTCTAATACACCCACACAGAGCAGTAAATCAGGGCATATGAGCATGGAAACCCCTTCTTAAGTCATGAATCATGGTGAGGTCCTAGCTCGGCTACCCCCTCCGCCCCTGCCGTCCTCCTCCAATACGGATCAAATCTGTTAATGCCTGACACCGGCTGTAAACCAGCTGTCCATCAGCAGCCACATGTATGATTTGTTATGGCTGAGGGAGTAACGGGTAACGCTGCCAGCAGAGCCGGGTGTGCTCGTCCCCCAGACCACTGCTCTGATTGCGCCTTTTAACCCGAGGGCTGCCTCTGGGGCCTGTGCACTGGATATCCTCTGACTGCCAATTAATACCGGAAAATAATACGCTCTCTATCTGTCTCAGCATTGTGGTGTTCAGTTACAGAGCAGGCATGTGCAGCAAAAGAGCAAACAGCACAGTAACAACATCCTGGCATTCATTCAGACTCAATGCTTGACCTGAATAGTTTGCATTTTAAGGAGTGTATTAATGGAATCTGCATTACTGTATAAGTGCCTCTTAATACGCTTCATCTGGAAATGATAGAAAATGGCATGAGCTTGAATATTATTAGGAACAGGACTGAACTGACTCACAGGTCATTGCAAATAATTTCCACCAGAGGGCAGCATAGACACAACACTGTCCTTATGAGTTTAAATAGCCCATGTTTAAAATCCCATACTATGTATCCTGCATTATACTACACACTATTCTTCTATTGTATTATTTTATTATTATCTTCTGTACTATTATTCTACTATTCCTCATATAATATACAGGAATTATTCATTGTTGGGTCAATAACTACACTGTCATGTCAAAATTACCTCAGTGTGTGATTATCTGCGTATGTTCACGGTTTCTGTGACCCAAATAACTTCTGGTGGTTAAAACCAAAACATTATGTAATTAATCAGTTTCAAATGCTCTCAAAAGCTCTTCAAAAGCTTTAAAAAGCCACTTTAGCTCAAAGTCTGAAAGAAAATTGCAATGAAGTCATATTAATGAGGTAACTAGCATGACTAGCTAATTTTCGATTTTGTTTTTAATCAGTTATTGCAAATTATTATGAAGAGAAGAGACTACAAACTATATTGTTCATATTTAGTATAGTAAGTTTGTTAATGTGAACAAAATTAATTAAAACTTTTATTTAGCCATTGCTAATAATCCTCAATTAGCATTAAACTATTCACCTCTAAATTATATGAACTTGTTGCTTTAAAAATGCTTTAAAAATCATTCAAATAGCTCCAAGTTTGGAAGAAGAGTGTGACGTACACAAGGTAACATCATAAGTAGCACAACTGGCTAATTTTCTGTTTATACACTTAGCTGTAACAGTCCGTTAATGTTACTAGGGAATATGAACGCTAACAATGTTAAATTCATCTGTTAGTCTAAAACCTGACAAACTAGTCATTGCTAAATAGTGGAACTTAGAATTATTATTTTTTTCAAACAGGGAAAAAGAATTATTAACCTTATAAAATGTATTAATCTTATGCATTGAACCAGTATTCAAACACTTACAAGAACTACATTAGCTCAAATTTTGTAAGTGCAACCTAAACACGCTAAATAAAAATAATGATGACTTGCCTAACTTTCTGAACTCTATTTATACAAGTATCACAGCCGGGTAGGATCTTATAAGGAAAATGTGAATGTAAAAATGTTTCTAAAAATCTAAAAGCTATATACAATATCCCTACGTATTTTATTTAGCCACTGCTACTGTAATTGTCCTATATACAGAAAAAATATGGTTAAAGCCAAAGATTATGCAAATAAGCAGTGAAAAAAATACTACTAAAAAATATAATAAAAGGTTAAAAAACATTTTAAAATCAGAAGAAACAAAAACACCCCTTCATAAACAAATCAGGTAAAAATTAAACACAAATTGACACCAAAGTTTCAACATATAATTCACTTCCCATCACTGATGAAGGACAGGAATTTAAAAAGCTTCTTCCCAAGTTATGTCTATGTCTGGATGTCGTTTGCTCTAAAAAATAAATAAATAAATACGTACTGGATTAATAAAGTCTTATTAAAATGCACAAGATTTTATTAATCCATTATGTATGGTTAGAGTAAATGTAGGCTCTAGTGTAGCATAGAGTAGGACTTCTTGCAGATATCAAGAGAGAAAACAAACACAGATTATTAAAATTCCCCATGAAGTTTTGTCAATTATGAAGGATTTTTTTTGACCTATGAGGTCTTATTTGCATTTATTATTTTTTTAAAACTAGTCAGGAAAGGACATGGGTCTTTAGTAATCTATATTTAGCGATGCAACTGTATTTTCTGGAAAAAGAGAAAAAGGACCCAGTCCAAAATTACCCTTGTGGCTCCCCAAGTGCTCTGCCGTCTATTTATGTCCTTGTTGCTAAAAATGTTGATCACATGACAAATAACCTTCAATTTTACTGATTAAAGAGGACATCAAGTGACAACATTTAAATAAAACCTGATTGCTTGAATGTTTATGTTGTTTTGAAAAGTTCCTTTTCTTGTGTCGTTTATAAATGACAAAAAAAAATCCTATAGACTTAAATATTAGATTACATTCAAATTAAAATCTCAGTCAGCATTTGCCAAAACAGTACTTTAGTCATCACGGGCCTCAGTGTTTGCACAATGGTTCATTTGTCATTATATTGTAAATGTGTCACGTTGATTAATTGACGGCCTGCTGCATTTATCACACAGATGTCTTGCGCTAGATCTTTGTTTGGTCTCAGTCTTCTTCTTGTTGCTCTCGGGTTTCGGCTAAACCGACCGTTCCTGATACACGTTCAAACTAAGTGAAGCCTCAAAGCTAAAGATAGAAAATTACATGGCCCTCATGAACTAAGATACATATGCTTATGTTTTATTACATCCTGTAGTCTTCATCTGCAACTGGCAATTCGTTCAGAAGTAAAATGATATATAGTGTATAATTTTCTGCCCAGAAAGAACAACAATCTCTGGGTAATGTCTTTAATCATTTGTTTTTTCACAGGTTTATTAGAGCTACGTTTGCTGAGTCAAAACAGATTGGGATGATTTGTTTTTTTCCTTAGGAGGCCTTGAGTTTTACCAAGTTAAACAAGCAAAATGACTTTAATGGTTTTTAAAAATATATTTAGTGTTGTATATTTAGTGTATATACCTTTTAAGAGGATTTTCAAGTCAAACCAGCACTTTTGATTGTGCAGGATAACAGAACACAGTTATGAGGGTGGGAAAATTTCTTCTTTATAATAAAAACTTTATTTCTCTAAATAATCCCCTGCTACTCTAATGTACTTATCCCACCATTTCACTAGTGCACTAGTGCCTACCTTCAAAATAGAAACTTTTCTCAGGTCTTATTTTATGATCGGACTGCCTGCTTCACGTCTGAAACGCTGGCCTCCTAGGAACTCCTTTAATGGCCCTAACATGTGGAAATGGCTCAGAATAAGGTCAGGACTGTACAGGGGATATCCTGTAATGTGCAGGTGGTGTTGGTGAACGATTGTGTGCACAGTTTCCACAGACAAATGCATCTCTTCCGCAAGTTATCCGTCGATTTTGAAGGAGCAGGCAACGTTTACAGGAACGACTGCAGTGGGCTCAGAGCCAACCTGACAGGGATCATTAATCATGGACGTTGAGTTGAGGTTAAGGGTCTCATCACCGTACTGTGCTTGAGGTCTTCTTGTAAATTATTTTTACCTTCATTCATGAAAAATGTCATCTCAAGTCCTGGTTTGACTTGAACACCCCTCATATTTTTGGAAAAATTATCCAGTCAAGAAAAAAAAATTACCATTGTATCCAGTTCATTCCTGGATTCTCTCTCAGTCCTCTGGTTTTCTTCCACCTCCCAGAAACATGCCAGGATTAGGATCAGTTACTCCAAATTCCCCCTATACAGTATATATGGTAATGAATATCCGGTGTTAGGTCCAAGGCATACCTCTCTCTTTTCCCCATGGTAGACCCCAGAGACACCATGAATCTGTTACTAAAGAGTAATGAATAAGACATCACCTTACTAATCATTTTAATGAATTATGATTATTTGAAGGTTTGTGTTATTTTCTAAATGTCCTCATACCTAAAAAATGTTCTGATCAAAAGACAAATTACCTTCAATCTTACTGATTAAAGAGGACATCAACTGACAAGTTAAATGGAAAATTATTGGTTCTGTGTTTGTTCTTTTGAAAAGACCTCTTCTTGTTTTGTGTTGTTTAAAAAAATGTCAGAGATAAATATGCTTTTACTGTATTTGTGTTTGGTCACATGAAAGACGTAACATGTAATTTTCAGGTGTAAATGGCTTAACCATTTTTGTTTTTTTTGGAATTATATGTAAATGGCAAAGTAAAGGTGACCGCATCCTGTTTTATTTTGTCATGCCTGTAAAAAAAAAAAAAGAAAGAAAAAAGAAACAAAAAACTTTGTTTAAGGAAACACTGTAAAAAGGCAATAAAAATATATGGCTCTTCTGTATAATAATTATGTAGTTTATAGCCAGGACTCTGTGGTCAGACATGATTTATCACCTGTAACATTAACGACCTCCATTGTTGATACAGGCCAAATATTTTTGATTGATCTCCTAAAAATGTGTGTGCTTTCCTCTGTGTAGGAGGAGCACGGTGCACATTCGATCATTAATCTACACAACGTTTTATTTATCCTGAGCTCCCAGCACATAAGAGGTCACATACACACTCATCCTGCTGGGCCGCAACAAACCACGGCTCACTCGGGCTCTCTCAAAGGAGGAAAAAATATAGTTTTGCGTTATGAAGTATCATAAATACTCATGTGGGCTCTCTGGACAGTGTTACAGGCTTCAGATTCATGGGTGTTTGTCATTGTTTCACAGCAACAGAGTCTCCTAGAGCTGCTCTGTATAGGTGGGGGCCAAAAATTTAGTTCAGCCAATTTTTTAATCACTGATGATATGGACATGGCTGAGAAATATTAAATATCTGCCCAAATGAAGAGCATTTCCTTCTAAAAAGAAAGGTTTAAAGTGCAATTAACTACAACTTTAGCTTGAATTTTGGAAGATGTTTGCTAAACATAGCAACACAGCTAGCATGACTGGCTAGGTATCAATGACAGTTGAAGAGTTTAGAAGCTTTTTAGGGGGAAAAAAACATTAATGTAAAACATCTTTTTTCCACATCACACCTAGAAAGAACCAGAACATGATTAGCACTTACTGGTGTAGCAATAAACTGGAGTAAAACATATTAATAATTAGCACTGGAATTTAAACTTTGTAACGAAAAGGACCTTAGCATCGGTTAGCATTGGCTAGCAATCACTGAGTGAAACCTGGCTATTGTTAGTGACAGACTAGTCCTTGGAATTAGCCACTGAAGCTAATAAGCACTGAAATGTAGGCTCCCTGTTCTAATTAGGAAGAAACTTTGGCTATGCTCAGTCATGGGTCTTGGATTAGCTTACAGTGCTAAGCAATGTACTGTATTACTAATGTGTATGAGACTGTTTGAGTGTTAAAGTGTTCCTGTTTATTAGAGGTTTAATTTTGAACATTATGAATTATGTCTACAAGCTAATATTTTCCATATTTACATTTTTTGGCTATGAACATTGGAAAAAATCACAATGCTAATTATGCGTAACCTAGGCCATGCTCAGGGTTAGACTATAATTATCACACGCTACTAATTAGCAAAGAATCTAGGGCCATGTGCATCTTGGCTTGGACTACACTACTATACAAAAGTTGTGTTTGCCAGGTAATTGGAGTTAGCCTGCATTGCTAATTACCCTTTAAACCTTGGTCATGCTCAATTACCAGCTAAAGCTAGCACACAGCACTAATCTGTAATGAACTCTGGACATGATTGGTGATGGACTAGCGTAAACAAAAGCTGCTAACCCAGAATAAAACTTGAGTCGTTCTGTGTGAAGGATTAGCATTCGTCCATATGGTGTATTACGAAAATCTTGCTGTGCTTGCAGATGGGCACTGAATTAGCCCATGTTGCTAATCAGCAAATAAAGTCTAGCTGTGCTCAGTGATGAACTGGATTTTATCCACACAGCTAATTATGATACCTGGCAGAGTTTTCTGACGAGACTCGGATTTATCCACTCTGATAATCAGCAGTTCGCAGATCTAATCATGGAGCCTCAGCTGTGCTCAGTGAATGACTGTTAATCATGAAGATTAGCTCGTCCTCATTGGTGAACCTTGAATCGGCCTAAAGTTCTATGAAACAATGAAAACTGGACTATGATTATTCACTGCAGTTAGATTAATTAGAATGCCTGATTCATAACAAGCAAGGCTTTACGCAGTGATGGGTTTCAGATTAGCCAATGTACCTACTAAGAGTGATAAATGAATACTAGGCATTAAATGGCCGTGTTTAGATTAGGATTTTTTTCACCAATGAGACATCATGGGATCACCCACTTGGATTCTATTGGCTGGCAAGAGCAAAGCTCACAAGTTCATACTTCAAATTTAACCTAGTTTTGTGAACCACACCTCACCTGTGACTTCCCCTTCAGTGTATAAGTTTTTTTTATTTTGCCAGGTTCTGTCAAATAAACCACAGATTTTAGTATCTTTTAATGGAATTGTGTCAAATTACATAACGTTACATCTTTTTTATTATACTTTACTTAAGGTAAAAATTCATACTGAAGAAATAATGACAATCCATTCAAGCCACCCAAAGATGTTACGTAGCTTTTGAACGCATGCCGAAGACAACGTTGGTATCGTGGCTTGACTCTTTCAAAACAGCCTTCGCTGATTGATAAAAACGTACTGTGTCTGTATATGTGTGCCCTGCACACCACCTCGCGTCCTAAGTCTCCTGGGATAAGCAGTATGGACGGTGAGTGAGTGAAGATTATGATACAATTGTGATGCTTGTGATGTGATTACATACTGTAGCCTTGTCCACACAGACATGAGTATGTTTAAACATAGAAACACCATTTTAGGTAAATAAAAACAAGCCTTTTGGAAATTTTCTTCCAGTGTGGACATATTTAAAAACGTAACTGTTCTTGTCGATGTGTGCACGGGAAAAACAGGGTTATTGGCTTGTGAGCACTTCTGATTAGCCAGCATGCCTTTATAGTTAGAGTTGTAACACCCAGGTTAGTATGGCCTTTTTTTGTAGCCTCACTTTCTGGCTCTCGTTTTTAGTTCTGCTTGAGCTAGAACTTTTTTAAACAGAGTTACATTCTGCCTCTGTGAATCATCCAACATGGATACCCAAAACATTTCACTTCCCAATATGTTTACTGTAGTCTTATACAGCTGTTGCTATAAGCATACAACCTCCTCTGTGCTTCGTCTCAGGACCCATACTCGCAATCTGCTGTCCATCCTTTCAACGCCCTTAGTACTATTTGACTTTATAATATACAGCTGGAGACGATAATCCCACTATCTGGTGTCACACGGATGAGTCTGGTTCCTCTCATTGTTTCTTCATTGTGTGTTTCAAGGAGGATTTTGCTTGTCGCTGTCGTCTCTGGTTTAATCATGAGGGATCAGAAGCTGCATCCAGATGTCTGTTGGTTTCTGTAAATATCTGTTGTCATGGTCTGTTACAAAAAATTATAAATTAAACACTATACAATTTAAATTCAAAGATTGCTGCAGCGCATCTCGTGCAAGTTAATAATTAATATTATTAGAGTGTTAATAATTTTCTAGAATGACACCACATTGACCACAGTAATCATAATAAATACATGTAACACAATAAAAGAAGTACATGCAACACAATAAATAAGTGTAATGTAACTAAGTATACTACTGTAGTTACAGCACTACTAAGCACACAATTTTATAAATGAGCTTCCTCTTCATATTATACATATACATAGCTGTATTATCCATGGTTATTCGTCATGCTCGGGTTTGTTTGCTTTGGAAAGAACTCGAAAAAAGATTATACACTCTTTCTTTCTAAAGCAGAGCAAGCTTAGGGATAGAGAGAACACGTGAGAGAAGATGTCATCTGAACCATATAACATCAGGCGAAAAGTTGGCTTTGGTTATTATTACCTGTTAGAGCGTAGAGATAAGAGGCCACTGGCAGTGTGTGTGTGTGTGTGTGTATGTGTGTGGTTTCAGAGGCAGGTTAGCTAATTGAAGACAGTTGATGGCTGGTGTGTTTGAGCGAGTGTGGTGACAGGCGAGGTAATTACACGCACAGTTGGAGAACAGAGGCTTTCAAATCCTAAAGGCCACTCAGGTGTCAGGAGGGTGAAGAAGGAAGCCATACAATTAGCTGTTTATTTTCAAGCGCTGACCAATTCTTAAATCTGATTGGCTGGAAATAACAGAGGCTTTTACAGTAGTGCTAGCTGTAATACAAATTTACAGTTACATTTGCAGCATTTGGCAGACACCCTTATCCAGGGCGATTTATCTTTTATTACATTTTACATCTGAGCAGTTAAAGGTTAAGGGCCTCACTCAAGGGCCCAACAGAGGCAACTTGGTGGTGCTGCAGTGAACCAGTGAACTAACCCTCCCGCAAATTTTATTATTATTATAGTACATTTACCTTTCTATAGTAACATTTAACAATACCCTGTTTTTTTATTGTATATATTTATTTATTTATCTATATATTTATTATTATTTTATGAGTCTCTAGTCTCAGCACTTTGTAAGAGTCCATCAGGTTTTGCAGGTTTCACTTTTGTGTTTCAACACAAGTTGTGTTTTGTCATAAACTTCCACAACATCAACTGGATAAAAAAAGTAGGATGTGTTGTTCATCATAAAAGTTCTAAGTACTTGCTGTGGTATTAAAGGAATCTGTTATAGGAAAATAATCAACTTAACAGTAACTCTGTCGTTGATTAATTCCCCATAACCGCACACGCTTGAGTGTTTTATTCCTGACAGAGTAATATAAAAAAAAATAGGAAAGCAAATCCCCTCCAGGTGAAACGTGCTAATGACAAAAGGAAGTTTATATTCAAAGATGATTTGTTATTCGCCTCGCTTTCATCTCAGATTCCTTCTGTTCTCTATGTTCTCTCGAAGCACACCACAGAAGATGCCGCCACCCTTTTCTATCTTTAGAGGAGGGAATCCACCCAAGCGCTGTCACTCCTGCTGCCAAATCTGCCCATGCTCAAGAAGTTAGACAGACTGCACATGCAAACACAATCAAATCTGATACTCCACACTCCTGACTCGATAACATCTGTTAAATCGAGATAGAAAGAGATGTATAACGTGCCTAGACGTTCCACTTATGTAAGACCTAAAGAGAAATACGGAAAAGTCTCGCAGTTCTCAATCTAACACAGAGGAACACTTGTGAAAAATGAAAAGGAACGCAGGCATTTCTCTAAAGGACAGAAGATTTATCTACTCTTGGAGTTAACTCAGTGCCTAATTTTTCTTGGACTCCACCTATGTTTTTCCAAGTGCCGGGAACTATGCATAAAAAGGTCAAAGAAATAATGGTTTTTTTATTCTTTTCTTTTTTTTTTTGAAAGTTTGCATTAAATTTTTCTGCAATAGAAAATTACAGCCTTGGAAAAAAAATGGACAAGATTAATGGTTCTGGCCCTGCGCTTTGTATATCACACTGGTGCTCAGGGGGACAAGCACTTTATAAATCATGGCTGGACATATAAGGGATTATTATTACGATGTGTTTTGTTTCATGGTTTGTGTTTTTGCCAAATCTTTAAGTACCTGTTCTGACTCCTCTCTAATCCGTTACCGTAGAAGCACTGCTTTTATTTTAGACTGTGAGTTTAGTATTACATAAAAATTCTAATAACATATTATTACAAAAATTTTAACAAAAAGAAAATAATGATACTGTGCTTAGCAAAAGAGATTTCTATAAACACTGAAAACTATAAGGAAGTAGCTGCTTAGTCAAATAGTCACATTAATCAGCTTGCTTCACGAAATCGTAATCAGAAACAATTACAAGCAATTACAGTAATTTATATCATTGCTGTGTTGAATTCTCTGGTTTTGACTGATCAGCAGGTGTTGATATTTATTTATTTATTTATTTTTCTTTTTTATTATCTTTTTGTAACATCAGATCTGAAAGTAGTCACAGGTTTATAAGACATAAGGGTTAAGACTTTTTGGTTTTGTCTGTATCAAACCTGAATAACAGACACTACACATAAACCTAAAAAGAATTAAAATCTTCTGCGAACAATTGTTTATTAATATCTTGGAAGGAGTCTCCAGTGTCAGTACCGTTTTACTGTAACTTGTCCTCAAAATGGAGGACATCTCCGTGGTGATTTCTCAGGTGTTGTATTTACTTTTTTTTTTTTTTTTTTTACTTTTATGCCTTTGTATGATGGAACAAGTTTATGTTGTTGATGTATCATAAGTGAAAAAAGAAACTGTTTTACAAAATAAAATATAACTAGAAATGGATCCAAAGAATGACGTGTCATTGTTTCATAAATAAAATATCGTAATCATTGAGGAATTGCTCAATTATTGTGCTGTTTTTGGAAGTCTAAACAGTAACAGTATCACTAGCTTCACCACACCATACTTTCATTAATTATTATTTTTAACGACATTATGTGTTTTATTATATTTTTATGATAAACAAGAAGCATTATTTACTTGTTTAAAAAATTACAAAAATTGTCCACATTGTCAACGTTTGTAATTTCATTTTTTAATTACATTGCACTATTTGAGAACCCTGACACAATCATGAAAAGGAAGAGAAAGGAAATGAGTTGCGTTTGCAGTCCAGGTATAAGTCTCACAGTCCTATCCACAGTTCTGCAGAAACTCCAAACGAACGGCAAATGAAACTACGTCTGCAATATTCACTCACCACACCGTTCTTTTTTTTTTTTTTTTTTTTTTACCCAGAACACATGCAGGTATACAAACAAAGATAAATGCGCATTAAGTTCTAGTCTGCGAAGCTGCCAAACATTCTCGCTCTGGGTTTCATCAAACCTCAGAGTGTGTGCTGAGGCAGAGTGTTTGCCTGCGTCACGAGGCCACATTTGCTAAATGTATGAACATTTACACTCTCTTTGTTGGTTCTAATTAAATCAGATGAAATATGGGACCATATATACATATGTTTATACACCCCCCCTCCACCCCCAGTTTCTTTCTAAAAACCCTCACTCACACATGTACAACCACTCAAATTCTGACTTATACACACTTTCAGACATCCTGTCTTATTTTCTTCCCCAATTCACATTCACACCACTTACACACTTAAACAATCTCTCTTTCTTGTGTGTACACACATTCACATTCTACAGTGAGGACCTGCACCCAGATCTAGCCATAACCTTCAACTCTGTAACTGAAACACACACAAACCTGTTCACCTTGCTTATGAGGACCTCAACGGAGATATAACCATAACCTTAAACTCAGCGATTCGATTTAAACACAAATGCATACATACACGTACACAATCACACACACACACATTCTTTTACCTAATGAGATCTTCATCTTAAATTTAGCAACCAAACAAAATACTTTAGACTCCTTTAGTATTTTTGCTGCTAATTTATGCTATTCTTCACCTAAAGATAACCCTAACTTGAACCACACACAAAGCCCCCAACATACACACACACACACACAAACCGGTCCATCTTACTATCTTTGTGGGGACCTTACCTGATAATATGACTATTACTGATATGCTACAACTAAGAACAACTTTTTTACTTGTTCTTATTATAAGCTAACAATTTGTATTGCAAGGTCACTACTATGAAACATTCCTATCATTGTGGGGACCTTTGTTAAGCTATAAAAAACATTGTGCACCATATTCAAACACATACAAATACACAAATATGCATAACCATTCAGATTCTGACTCATTACCACACTCTCACAGGCATCCTGTCTCAGTCTCTCTCTCTCTCTCTTTCTCTCTGACACCAATTGACACTCGAGTTCTTACACACTTATTTGCTTTTCTCTCTCCTCCATACCTCATGCATACGCACACACTCACATTCTACTCTATCTACACTTTACTTTCTCTCTCTTTCTCTCACACACACACACACACACACACACACACACACTTCCCCCTTCACCACATCCGAGTTTACAATACTAAGCTTATTCTCATAACTCTAATGTCCTGACACTGAATCTCTCTCGGTCTGTAATAACCATTGAATATAATGAGTTTCTCAATCTGTTCCTTGACTCATGTGTATTTCACGGAAAGCAATATGCATTAACATTCAGTAGACACTGAAACAGTGAGTGGTGGGAACTCAGCAGGGTAAAGAAAAAAAAATCTGACACAGAGTTCCCTTTACACCAAAATGAAATTGATCACGTCTAATATGTGTACATTAGGTCTATCATGGCTATTTTTCTCCCTTTTTTTCTTGAATATAATGAGAACATTAGCCTGCATGATCTTCTTCATCTACATTAACTGCGTCAGGAGCATTTTCCTGGGAATGCTGGTTGTGAGGTGGGAGGACATAACAATGCCAAATTGCATTCAGGCCTCAAAATACAGCACTCAGCTCCATGGTGAGGTTTTGTTCATGTTTATAGATGACAGTAAATCACATTGTGTCCTAAACCACATCAGCACATCACATCTGTGTGACACCGCTGAGGCACTGGATTCAATTTGAAACAGATATTCATAGGGAAAAACAGCTTTGAATGAGAGTTTTATGTTACGTGTTAGTCACATTTGTGACGCAGACCACAAAAACATGTCTTCGTTGTAAGGTTCGGCAAAAGCGTCTGGAAGGTTATGAGTTTAAATCCCGGGAGAGTCAGAAAGCGAGACTTTAACCCAAGTCCCCAAAAAATTGGCTAATATTCATAATCAACATGGACTTCGTGAATTACAAACAACATACTCACGAATTTAAAAAAAAAAAAAAAAAATCTCTGGGATCACAGTCAACTTGCTCTATACATATAAAAGGAAATAATTTACAGTTTAAGAACTGCAGAAAGTTTAAGCACCACCGTTTGTAGTCTCTTTTTTATGTTAGAAATGTATATATGTAGTTGTGTATGGCCATGTGAGTTTTGTGTTATACTAATGCCAATATGCACCAACATGTGTGTATTGAATGGCCAGTGAAATGTCACTATGTGGGCTGTATAAATCCTAATGTTTTAAAAAAAAAATCGTCCATAGTTATTTCTGTTTCTGCCATCTTTGCGATATTTTCCTTCACACTTTCACTTCTTTCTTGCTCTTTATGAATTGAAACCTGGATTTCTTCAAAGCTGTTTTGTCACAATGACTTCTTATAAAACGAGCTGTATAAACCAAATGTACTTTTGCAATGAGTACTTTCAAAACAGAGAGAAATACATGTTAACTGATAAAAATAAAGAACAAGAACACTGTAGAGTCATAATAAGAATAACATGGTGATACTGTAATTATCTCCATGTTATTATGTTATGATACTGTAATTCCCTTATATAGTTTTACTTCTGTGTAACAAGTTACGATAACATGTAGGACAGATGATATTTATTCATTAGTCTGAATGTCGGCACAAAACAGATCTGTATCACATCACCATTGTGTTCATTTTTTTCATTCCTGAAATACCGTACAAAGAAATCTGTCAGGTTCTAGTTTTTTTTTGTTTTTTGTTTTTTATCAGCTCACAACTGTTGCAAGTTTTTCATTATCCAATTGCACACTTATTTTGAGTCTAGCCTTCACAGGAAATTCTGACATTTTAGAGTGATTTACACATATAAACAATTTCCAGTTCATGAATACATTGAATTTACAGAAAATCAGGTCATTAAACGTGATGATTATAAATAACTATGGTGTCCTATTTCTTATTTTTTCCCATAGCAATCCCATAACCTTCTTCGCCAGACAAGATTATCATAGTAGCCAGAACTATCACTCCAATAGTGGAAGAGCTACAAATAGATCTGTCTAGGAATTCTTGTAATTTTATAAACACATGCTGTTCAGTCATTTGTATGATCATATCACTAACCATGTTAAAATGTCTATAGGTGCGACTTCGTGGATTTGATATTACTGCAAAAAAATAATGTGGAGCATTTCTAAATTAAATTAGATCGTATGTATTAAAAAGAGGTCCATTAACAGAGCTATAAAATTTTAATAGAGAGTCCAGATTTCTCATAATATTACTGCCCTACTTTATCATGAATCTCTTTATGTATCGATTTCTAATTTCTCAGATTATGGGGAAATCATTGCCATATGAAGGCAGTTGTTTTGTATAAAATGTTAAAGAATGGTCAAAGAAGTAAAAGCTTTTTTATATAACAATAATCTATATTTTTTAACATATTAAACTATTAAATTGATGTATCTCATGGAACAGGAATGTACAGTTCCCTTTTGATTTTTGATTTATTTATTTTTTTTGCAAGCACTTTAATGCAAAGTTAAAGGTTAAATGTATGTTCCTAGGATTTAACATTCACTGCCTTCTGAATTTATTTACACTTACTGACTTGAGCTAGAAATTTATTTCACATATCCTAATTACGATAGAGTTAAACTTATTCCTCAGGGTTATCTGATGAAAAAAAATTATTTAAAAAAAATAAAAATAAATCCAGGGAATCAAACCCAGTAACTGACAAGGTCATTATCAAGTGGGCAACCTGAGCTACATGAGTTACTACCAATCTATACTTTTCCTTGTTGCTATCTAGAGTAAGGAATCTTTTTGTACCTTTTTCGGATGATCTATGATGTGTACCTTCAAAAAATGATCCGACTACAATATGTACCATAAAGATACATACAAAATGTACAAAGTATGTACCATTAATTGTACCTACGAGAAGTGTAGTACAGGGCAATACTTTTATTTCTGAGGTTGTATATCAGAGCAGGTCCTTCATTCACACATCCTACTTAGTTCTCACATGTTAACACAGGTACAGGAAAGACAATGATAAAGCATCTGACTAATAAATACACAATCTTTAACCAGGGTTCTCAAAATAGAGACCATCAGGGTTCTGAAGCATAAACCAGACCAGAGGCCAATAGTTATGTGGTTGAAATTATAATCCAACATAATTAAGTTGGTATGAATAATGTCACACATAACCTAATAATAGATTTCCAAAAATTAAAAAATATATATTTTGGTTAAAAACCTCAAGAACACTATTGCACACATAAACATTTTATCAAACGGATGGTTTGGCTAATAACTTGGTGAATTTCTGTTCTTTTTTTTCCCTTGGTCTACAGTATATTGTTATAGATCTGATTCGGTCTGTGTAGATCTTAGAACCAAAAACTCACTTTTTTTCTCTTTTAAAACGTTGTTTCATTAAAAATTGTGAGTTTTTTTGTATAAATTGTTCTCTAAGATAAACATATCTTATATATTGTTTATTATTATTATTATTATTACAACCTCTTTAGCTGGATTTCACATAAATTAAATCAATAATTTGTAATCATTTGCAAGACAGATATACTTAAAGAATGAGTTCGATACACTCGTAACTTTTTTACGGCTTCGTTTGTAAGAACTAAATGCGACATTCGGACGTTTTTATTTCTCTGCAGGTCTGCTGGAGCTCTAGCTATTTTATTTAAGAAAACCGATGGAAATTTGTAAATTGTTTCCAAATATTTTATGAATACTGTATAACCATTCATTAATAGCAGGAACTTTTTGATATCGAAACACGGTCAATGCTATATTTTTATATTTTAATGAGTCCTCATCTATTTAAAAAAAAAGTATAATACATTAAAAAAAGAAGAGCTTTCACGAGATAGTAATATTTAATATTCATATGACCAGACCACGGTATATTTTGTCTGCGGTGTAAAAAAAATTAAATTAATATAAATAACAATAATCAATGCTAAAATGTCACATTTACTATACATCTGTGCAACAGCATGGAAACATAACATTACGTTTTCAGTTTCACACGACAGTTTTTTTACATTATATACAAGTCCGATCGGTGATTAGATTAAGACATTATCGATGTATCTGTGTGTTGCGTGTGTGGTGTGTGTGTGTGTGTGTGTGTGTGTGTTTATCAGCTGTCCGAGTCCGCGTCACTTTTGCTCTCCTCTGTTTTCTCTGCTGTCGCGCTTTTGGTGGATTTGTTCCACTTCTGTGTACTTTCTGATTCCTCCGATGATGATCTTTTCTGTCTTCTCCATTTTGCTCGTCTGTTTTTGAACCAAACCTGAGCGGAAAATAACAGGGGATGAATTGAAATGTTTACTGAATGGAAGAGAAGCGTAACTCCGCAAATACGCAAATGTTAGATTTTTTTAAACACCGCTAAGTTTATTTTAAACATAATTTTAAGGTTGAAGTCATTTTTATTGTTACAGCTTGTTGTTGTCGCTGCTGTTGTTATTATGCGTAATGCGCAAGGGAATAAAGCACTCTCAGTGTCCCACTTCAAAACACAAAAGAAACCACTTTAAAAAGCAAAACCTGAAAACCTACCAATCGCAACGTAGAAAACTTTTTTTTTTTAAATAAAGAACTTCTATAAAGCTTCTTAATGCAAAAAAAGCCCATGATATAAGGCGCACCGGTGAGTACCTTTAGTAGTTTGTTCCTAGAAAAGCGTACTTTATTCGTTGTTTTAACGTAAACGCTTATTTATGGTCCAATTATGCATCTTAAATTGTTGATTTTATTTTTCGTTTTTATTTATTTATTTCATTATATCTACTTTTCCAGGTGAAATATGCATGCTAGACAGAGAGAGACAGAGAGAGAGAAAGAGAGGGAGAGAACTGGAAAAAGAAAACAACTTTTTAACACATTTGCACATAATTCATAACGATTATACAGTAATTACATTTCCTTTTATTATTATTATTATTATTAGTAGTAGTAGTAGTAGTAGTAGTAGTATGGCGAAAGTAGAGGTTCTTTAAGTCATATTTACTACAAGTAGGCTATAGTTTATTTTACTATTAGACTTCTTAAAACTTAAAATTATAAATGGCACAAATAGAAATTATAGATCAGATATGGGAGGGGGAGATAATTTTAATTCATTGCTTTAACAAACCGAACATAACGGATTTTATTTTATTATTATTATTATTTTATGTTTTACTTTATTTTAGTTTTTTTTTTTTACTAGAAATATGCACATACATGGATTTTTGTTATTAAAAAAATATTCATTATATTTTATCATAGCACGTATTAAATTTGCTGTGTACGTGTTTCTTTGTAAAACCTTTGTATTTTAAAGGTGTTGTAAATTCGAGCTGAGTTGGTTTAAAATAACGTATAGTGTCGTGCCATTTCTAACTATACAAAAATATAAAGTTTACTAGAAACATCTGGTCAGTGTCCTCACCTCCACTTTCTCCTCGCGCAAGTGCACTTTTCTGGCCAGCTGCTCCCGCGTCCCTACATCCGGGTATTTAGTCTCCTGAAAAAGACCCTCCAGCGCTTCGAGCTGCTCGTCCGTGAAGATGGTGCGGTGCCGCCGCTTCCTCCTACAGTGCAACTGATTGAGGAGCTGAAGCTCCGCTCGCGACACCGAGCTCAGAGGGGTCAGAGGGGCCAGAGGGGACATGGACATGTAGGACATCATGTGAGGAGGAGGAACCGGAGACATCAGCAACGAGCCAGGACTGTCGTAGACTGGGCGGAAAACAAAAATTATACATATTTTGTTATTATGTATATTCCATTGTTATAGCAGCTATATCACAGTACACTGAAGGGAATAAAAAAGGCTAACTGTGAAAGAATGGCAAGGTCTTTACAGAAATACTTTGGAGTTCCCATGAATTGTCGGGGAAATAATAATAATTACATAAATAAAGTGACACCGGCACAGATAGAGGAACAATTGTGTCAAATTCTTTTCATTTTATCATATATTATAATGTTAAAGTACACTGATAGGTGTAAAAATAAATATAAAAATTATAGCCCATACACATAAAAGTACTGCTACTGACGTCGATATATTTTTAATGTATATAAAGTAACGTCTATACTGTGTCAGTGAATGTCTATAAACTCTTAGATATCATATGAAACTACAAAAAAATAAAGATATAAATATGAACCATAAATAAATTATTTTATAATAATAAATTGGTTTATTTATACTTTTTGTTTTTATTTCGTGTAGTTTTAAATAAAATCTGGAAAAAAAAACTTATAAGCACGCATAGATTAGTTTCATCCTCAAGTGGCACTGACACATATGACACTATACTTACACAAAATAGTTTCACAGCAAGTATCAAGACATTAACATGCCTATATTGTAAAAAAAATAAATAAAGTTTCTCTGTAAGAATATTATTTAGATACTTATTAGTTTTTAAACATCTTGCCTTAATGATACTGTATTTATTTTGCCTTTATGCAAACGGTGTTAACCTGGTACAAAGTTTCGAGTTCACCAAAATATTTTTGTTTTATTCTCTAAAACTGTACTAAGCACTGAATGCAGAAAAAAGGAAAATTAGTAATGTGTCTTTAAATAAATAAATAAAAAATATTGCATGTAGATTGCCAAAATTGTGCAATTTCATAAAAAGTGAAAGGCCACACAGACACAAATAAATAATTAAACAAGTAGAAATATGCCCCATTACACACACACACACACACCAGAAAATATAACTAAATCTAAAGCTCTTTGTCCTGGTTATACCATACGCGTAACTTTTAACTGCAATTATTGTGGACATTTAAAAATAATATATCAAAAGACTGGGATTTACGAATAACTCTCATTTGTCCAGGAAGGAAACCCCATATCCTAAAATGCAAATGTCCAATGGCTAGTCCACGTGAAGGTGAGAATGTGCCACATCCAAATCTTTTTTTCTCTTAAAGAAGCTAACAAATGTGCAAGAAATGTGCGATTACTAAAGCTGGCAGACTTTGAAAGCATTTGAAAATGTGCTTGCTTGCTTCCTGTCTCTCCTGGCCTTTAGGGGAACGCCCTCTTTCAGCTGTAACAAGTTCTAAGCAGTAAACAAGACAACCACAACCTGCAACACACATACTGATGATCACACACAGAATCTGTCATGTTTCAGAGAAGCGAATAAATGCAAATTGACTTGTTTGTTAATGTTAGAAGATAGAAACAGCTTTAGGATTTATCCTCTCTGACTCACGAACACAAACTTCAGTTCCTCTTCAACTTCATAACCTGGCTGTCACTGAGTGCTAAAAGACGAGTGGAACTAGCAATATACAAAATAAGGCATTGTATTATTATCGCAACTTAGTTGACCTTAACTCAAAACTTTAACGTTAAAACAAAAACACTTTATTCTGAATAAAGAAAGTAGTCGAGAGATTAGTATAGACTTCGTTCAAGATTCATATAGATTAGTACAGACTTCATAAAACCTGTATAACTGTTAACAAGATAAATTTATTTTAATCTGCCCTAATCTGTGATTTATTTGTTATTAATATTGGTACGAATAATAAACTGAAACCTGTTGTTTTTTTGTTTGTTTGTTTGTTTTATAAGTTTGGGATTTATGGAGCGGGATCCTTATTTACCGAAAACGGGCAGACATGTAAATAAATAAATAAACGATACTTTTATAGCAGAGAAGCCAGTTTTACGCATTTGAAAGTATTAAAGTTGTATGAAATTATTTGATGTGGCCTTTATTTACAATATCCACGCAAATTATGCTTTTAATGTAAAAAAAAAAAAGAATTAGTAACTGAACGCCTTTAATAAGGGATCCAATTACGCCATTATATCATTTTAGAGTAAAAGAACAACGTTATTGGGATACAGTATGTCGCACATAAATAACTAAAGATTTATAGTAAGATTTATGTCTGTTTTGCATTATTATTAGCTAGTCTGTATAAACGCAATTGTGAAAATGACGCAAAATTTAAGTAAACAATCAAATGTTGTTTTTAATAAATAATAAATGTGTTGTCTGACGCATACAATAAAAACGAATAGCCTACCACAAACTCTTAGGGGGAAAAATATAACATTTGTTTGTTGTCAGGATGGCACCTCCATGAGTACACCGCTAATATATAAAATATCTATCTTTAAAATGGGGTTTGGTGGGTTTTTTTTATTAAGTGTTCAAGTTTTACAGTTTAAAATACTTCAGAAAGAAACGATGTACAATTTAGGGTATCATCCCAGAGACAAGGAAATGTAAAGTACCACTTTAGTACCACTTTTTCACTGACAGTGTCGCCAATATTGTGTAGAATATAGAATAACATTTTCTTAACTCTTTTTGCAACACATACACATGAATTGTCTGGAAGGAAATAAGATAAGTGTTTAATCAATTGTTTAATTATCTTTACAGAAGTAGAATAGAGCCAATAAGCCTTAATAACATTTGCATATACACATTTTAATGAAAATCTTAACAAATAATTAAAGCTATATAATTCTGGATATTAAGGACCACTGCTGCAAAAGTTAAAAGAACGATACACTGCATTCACTTCGCAAGCATGCATACACAAATACTACACAAAAAAATATATAGCAATTTGTTTTTGCATGAATGTGCATTTAGTATATTTGATGTGTGAGATGGGGCTTTACCTGTTGGCATGCACGGACACTGACTCGGTAAGGATCCAGGGCAGCAGCTTGGTGCCGCGTTCGCGCCGTAGCAGTAGTTGCTGTAAGCCGGTATCCGGGCTGAATACACTCCGCTGTAATCTGGAGCCGTGGCTGCCAATGAATCCGACAAACCGGGGAAGAGGAGCGGCCCTTCATCCCCAGTGAGCAAAAGCGAGTCCTTACAGCCTGCTCGAGCACTTCGGCCAGCTCTGCCAGCTCTGCCGGCCAGGATACTGTCGATGCTGAACATGCCAGCGGGCATCACGCAGAGCGTACCGGAGTGTGGGGGGAAAACGCAGAGAGCGCGAAGAGCGCCTAAAAACACGCAACAGAAACTAAAAGTAAGAAATAAATAATTGAATGACAAAAGAAAAAACAAGTAGAGTCGAGCACAGAACAGCGTATGCAGTGCGTAAAAGAGAGAGAAAAAATATTCAGCAATACCTAAAGTCGGGAAAGTTTACGCATCCGAAATAAAGCTCCTCATAGTTGCTAAAAGGAAAAAGAAAATCCAAAGCGGTCCTGTACGTGTATGTGTGTGTGAGAGAGAGAGAGAGAAAGAGAGTGTACAGACTCGTGTTTTGCGCTCCAGCTGAATTTTCCCCTTTGGGCCTTTTTTATACCCCACTGACGTCATAGAAGGAGTTTTCCTTTTTTGCATATCCGCTGGAGGGGTAAAAAAAAAAAAAAAACACCGCTGACTTTCTTTCTGTACAGACTGGACATTCTGGATTTGGGTTTTGGGGGGTTTTAGCACGTGCACAAACACTCAATGGTGTGAAAACAAGCTTGTGTATTGAGCGCGGATAATTCGATTATGGCGCTGATTGGTAATAAAAAGCGGGAAAACGCTCTTTGCGCACCAATCGTTTGAGGAAATTCATAATTTAGAGCGATTTGATATGGTTTAAGATTTAAGTGCACGTTAGTTAAAGGTATTTGAATTGTTATACTGCTGGTGGATAGATTCCTTTTTTTTATTTGGAGTAGATATTACTTCTGAAACTGCACACGAACAATTTTTTAAATTGAACGAACTGTAACAAGAATCGTTTCTTTGCCTTTTATTTGTTTATTGCGTTTATTTTTTTATTTAGCAAAAAAAAGAAAAGATTATACGATACCTTGTGTATAAAAAAAATTAAATAAAAGTGCAAAATCGTACCAAACCCGCACTCTTGTCGTTGGATTACTGGGGTAACTTTAATCCATGTTTGACTGGAAATGTAGATATTTTGTACCTTTAAAAATAAGATTTAATGGAACCGTTAAGCAAAGCTGTAGTAAAGAGACGATATATTCAGGTTATATTCTATAAAGCATCTTCTGCAAGTATAATAAATAAAATTCTCATTCGAGTTTTTAAATTGGAAATAACTAAAAATAGCTGAGTCAAGTTGTTTTAAATTTGCAGGTAAAATAATCGCAAATATTAAAATCGGGATGTTTTCTTGTTGCCAGGGTACTACCTTTTCTAGTAGACTTTCATTGCGTTTCGCACAGTGTTTTTTGTTTATTTTGTTTTGTATTTATTTGTTTCTTTGTTTTTTTAAATATGTGTATGTACCTTAAATCATAAGAAAGTCACACAAAGGTACCAAAAGTGATAACCAGATATCGAGATATGAATTAAAGCACATGAGCTACATTGCTTATGCAGGAAGATAAATGCCTGCTGGTATTTATCTCTACAGATTATAAAGGTGTGTGATGCTTAAATGAATCCTAATGGGGTGTGTTATTTGTAAAGCGTTCGATGCGACACGACTATAATGGGGGAAGATAGATTAATGCAGAGAGGAGATTAGGCTGGGTTTTTAACCCCCTTCAGCTGCTGCAAATCGCCCGTGTTCACTTGAACACACCTCTAATAAACACACACACACACTTGATAAACAATCTCATTAGCAGGAAGGAGCTGTGTGTCGCCATGCACAGGAAGTTCAATTTGCTCTTACTCATTTGGAGGAATCCAGACTGGTCGAGTCTCTTTACCGTGGATATTGTGTTGTAGTTGTTTTACACCTGATACTGTAGTGATTTTTTTAAATTATTTTCTCACGGGGCTGGAACGCTCTAATATTGGTTAATACAGTGTCACATAAAAGCTGCACAGCTACTACAGTAATTAAAAAGTGATTTTCATTATATGGATCATATATCATATGAATGATATTAATTGATGGATGCATATAAACATGGCAGTATAAAACGGTAAAGACTTCATCAAATAGCATATATAATATTGAATTTTACTTTTAGATTCAAATGTTTTTATTTTTAGATTATTTTTCAATTCTATTTTTTGATAGAAAGTGGTTTAAAACATTGTAGATTTTTTTTATTATTATAACTGTTGTTGGGTTTAAGTTTTTTTTTTAAATAGGCCTATATTGTTAAAAATCTATTTGTGGGGTGCTATGAAGCAAAACAAGGGGTGTGCATTTTTATTAAGCTAATTATTAATTTATATAAATACATTCATGCATCAATGTATGCATTAATGCATTTTGTTGTTGTTTGCTTTTTTGTTTTTATTTATATTTAATCAACATTTGATTATATATTTACATACAAGGCATGGATCAATACAGATAAAATAACTTCATTTTCATAATTACATAAAAATTAACATCAAGTCAAGCTGATCTAAAACATGAAGAAATGATTAACACGTCATATCAAACACCTCAAAATCGAATGCATTATTAATTACAAACACATTTGAAGCTTTCTCAGGCTACAGCAGTAACTTCAGGACTGATTATCATTTTTGATGCAGATTGGCCTGTATTCCTTTGATATGTAAACATGACATCCTTTTTATGCACTTTGGCTTCCCTGTAATTCCAGAAGAAGAAAAAAAGAAATGTCACGTTTTATTTTTATTATTTCCTTTTTTTGTATGTATGTATGTATGTATTTCAAAGTGGCTGTTGAAAGGAGACAGGAAAAAAAGGATTGGCAAAATTGAGATGGCCATCTGAAATGAAAAGCCTCCAAAGAGGTGTGAAGGCAGCACTTACATCCTGAATAGCTGCAGTCAATCACTGAGGCTAAATGGCGGCTCTGTGCTCGCACACTGACAGGCCTCCACAATGGAGCCTCAACACGGCGCCATCTTTCTAGCACAACACACATCATACGCCATGGGCCTGATCTCTCAAATCTCACTTAATGCAGCAAATCAAAGCAGACTTCCATTTCCTAACTGGCATAACCAAACCGTAGATAAAAGAAAAAAGAATGCCTGAGAAATGTGGGAGAGAAGACGGAGAAAAAGACTTGCAATCATCTGATCTCTAAAGATAAATAGATACGTATATATTTATATATATATATATATATATATATATATATATATATATATATAAATATATAAAAT
>JAQMYJ010000005.1:27358971-27404123 GCA_030014305.1 Clarias laeviceps
TATATATTTATATATATATATATATATATATATATATATATATATATATATAAATATATAATTTATATATATAATTTAACATAACTAACATATTGTAACATAACAGTAGTGAATATATACTGTATAGATAGATAGACAGATAGATATATATAGACTATGGCATTCCCATATGTTTAATCTCAAATATAACAATGTTATATTATTGCATGTTTACAATTCAGAAATAGCATTAAAACCACTGGGAGGTGAAGTGAATATCACGTTACAGTGGCACCTGACAAGGGGTAGTGTACATTAAGCAGCAAGTAAACAGTCAGCTCTCAAAAAAAAAAAAAGAACAAATTGTGATGGAAAGACAACCGGGGCAGAGCATCTGCAAAACAACAGGACTTATGAGGTGTTCTCTGTTAGTACCTGCTTAAAGTGTTTTACTAGGAAATACAACTGGCGAGAGCTGGTGACAGGGTCATGGGCAACCAAGACTCACTGATGTGTGTAGGGAGTGAAGTCTAGCCCATCTGGTCCAATCCTATTCTGATACTCTGGGCAATGCTGGAAAACCTTGTGTCCTGGAATTTATGTGGATGTTACAGCGAAGTTGAGTGTTAAACCTACCACGTACCTAAAGATCGTTGTAGGCCAAGTACACCCCTTCATGGCAACAGTGTGACCTATGAACAGTGGTCTCTTTCAACAGCATAATGTGCCCTGCTACACTGTAAAAACAATTCAGGAATGTTTTAAGGAACACAACAAATCTGATCGAGCTACTGTGGGATAAACAAGTCCAACCATGGAGGCCCCACCTCACAATTTATAGAACTTAAAGGATCTGCTGCTAATGTCTTCGTGCTTTATGCCACATATATTCATACACACAAGGGGATCTACAGTACACAATGTTAACCAGGCAGTTTTACACATATATATATTTGAAACATACAGGAATAGAGTATAACTATGTTTCACATGTTGTAGGTGTGTGTGCGTTTGGAGCGCTAGACAGAGGTGCAGCCTCAGCAGTGCCCGGTGCCAGACTGCAGTGTGTGTTTATTTCCTGTGTATTTTAGCAAGAAAGGGGAAGGTAAAGGAGAGCCAGGCGCTGGATTAAAAGGACCAAATCTAATCCATCACTGCAGCGTAGTGCTGCTGCAGATTGTGTATTTATTGTTCATGTCTGAGCTGTCATACTCTGTGTGTATGCGTGTGTCTAAACGTGCTCTACAATGTGTGTGCTTTATGAGACCCCACAGGCTGAGCCTAAAAAGCCTGGGAGCAAAGCTGCAAATGAGGTGACCCTCTTACTAAAAAGAGCTGTCATAACCACTGTGTTATTCAATGGTATGAACGTAATGCTCATGTATACATAAGCCTTGATGCCCGGCATTTCTTTCAAAGAAAATGGCATTAAATTTGATTTATGTACCGTATATATGTACATATTTGTCATGCCACTTAATGTACATGTTCAATCACTAATAATAACTAATCAGCCTACATTTTATAGGAAAAAAATTAACATTTGACATACATCAATAAGAATGTAATTCTACATTTTACAAAATAATAATTATTTATCACAGGCTATTTTTTTTTTACATTTAACCAGTTCAGCCAAATCAAACAACTGACTGAATACCATTTAGTGTAAAAAATATTTTTAAAAATTTAATTTAAAAAATTAATTAAAAAATATACATTTGTAATTAAAATTTAATTAAGTGAAAACTATTTTGGATGGTTGTAAAGTGATCATATTATCATTCTATCACCATATTCATATTCATATAACTGATCATTCAAGCTAAATTAAAGCACTCTAGAGAAAATTTCATTATTTTATCCCACATTCTTTTCAACATAAATCCATGCATATCACATTTGATATATAAAAAAAAAAAGTAAAATGGCACACACACATAAAACAAGATGCAATGTTTTGGCTACTTATGTACATGCAAGAAAAAAATATGTATGAATTTATGCTGTATATTAATAATGGAATCTCTTATAAGAGAAATATTATGTCATATAAGAATGATTTAATATTAACATTAAAATCAATTACCAATTCAATCTCTGGGTTTAGACACTGTTAAAAAAAACATGCAGTAACACAATATGTCTACAGAAAAGCAGATATTATTTCTAATAATTTTGGAAACAGTGATCTACAGGGAAAAATACTTTAGATGCTTGAAGAATAGCACACTAATGTGAAACTGTACGCAAGCCATTAAATAATTTGGGGTACATTCCATGTCCATTGATGATACATATATTTATCCTAAATACTTTTTTTTTTTATATCATAATGTAACTATTAAGGGAAAGCCTACTATATCACACAAACATTACATCCATCCTGTGCTTTATCATTTACAAAAAAATCTTGGCAACTAGCAGATACGTTACACTTAAGGAATGTACTAACTTGAACCACTATTTGTTATATTGAAGAAGAACATTATTTTTCTACTTTTCTACTTAAGTCAAATTGACCCCAAATTATAGAATGACTCGCAACATCCTAACATATTTAACCACATAATAGAGCTTTTTAAATTCTGCATATTTTTGCCAGGCTTTCGTCTCATTAAGGTGCCAATAATTACGGAGGAATTGAAAATGATTTGTATGTAGAAGGTGCAAAATGCAGGATAAGTCTCTGAACCTTGTTACAGGAAGAGGATTAGGACTGTTATTCGTTCCTATCATTTTGAAACTAGTGTTTGTTTGTTTTTTTGCTGTGCATATACAGTATAAAGCTATATCTCATTCTTGTATCTCAAAATGCGGATGGATGCGTCACATTTAATTTTTGGTTATTTTCACAAATCTTTCTGGAGTTTACAGACGCACATATGTAGAGAGCTAAGAAACAGCTGGTTGTATTACGAGACTTAAAGATCACGAGTGGCTGAAAAGCATCAAAGATATTTTGCCTGATGCTGCCAACTGAAATCTGTTTTTCCTTTTCTCGTATATGTAATGCTTATAGGAAACACAAACATGGCAGCCTTTGGATGATCAGCACAAACCTGGCAATTTAGCCATCTGCAGCCATTTTCTACTTAAACGGTTTTCTTTACTTTTATCATGAAACTTCCTAAAGAGTTCACCATGAGCACATGTCAGAAGATGTGAAAGAGGCTGAGTATCAATCATTAGTTACATCGCGAAAGCCATCACGCTGTCCTAGCAATTACTGATTAAATGCATCGGAGGCATCACTGAGCCTGAAGTGCACTCCGAGGCCTGTTATCTGGACCGCGTGTCAAGATGAGAGTCAGAGACACATTCATGCATTTGAGAGGAAAATTTAAACCTCCTCCTCTCTTCCTCCTCCTCCTCCATCCCCACCATCGCCATCTCTCTCCATCTCCATCCCCATCTCATGTCAGTGTGCTTTTGAAAAGAGCACTGAGGGATCACGGAAATGTTAAAATGGCTGCAAGACTTGGCAGAATCATAATAGAACCTAGAATCATTCCATCAAGCGAATCGAGGCCGAGTCTGACACAAATGAATCGAATGCACCATCTTACAGCCTTGGCTCAGGCCTCTTAATGTCCAGCGATGTCTTAATTTCTTTCATTTTTCATTTAATTTCCTGAGATTGCGCAGCTGATGTGTTATTATGCTTGTTTAATATGATGTTCTAAACCCTGAAGGACTGTCATTTTTTTTTAAAGCATGCAATAAAACACAACTAGATGTGCTGTTATAGAAAAAATAATTGAGGACAGGTTGATGTGGAGTGATGTGCTCTGTCTTGAAGCAGAGTTACCGTTAACAGCCTCAAGTGTTTCTGTTCCAAATAACAGCACATCCTGATGTCCTGCAAAAATGATTAATGACACTTTTTTATCCATTTATAGTTATATTTAATGCTACAAGTTCTTTTTAGAAGACCAAAAAAAAAAAATGTTCTTTTCAATTCCTAATTTAGACATTTGCTCTGTTTGTTGACCACAGAGGAATAGTGACAACACCATGGACAGCTACAATCTCTAAAAGATTTGCCAAGAGACAGCATACGAGAACCCAGGCTCCCATGTTGCTGTTCAAAGTAAAAAGCAAAATGATCAGCTAAGAACCAAAGTAAATTTTCAGATAATAGGTTTGCTGTTTTGTTTTTGACTTTTTTATTTTTATTTTGCCATTGCATTTTTAGTTTTGCTCTGCTGTTATGTTTTTTATGTCTTGTGTTGTACTGTTTTAGATTTTTTTTTTTTTTGCTGTTTATCATTTATTGTTCTTTTTTTGGTTATGCTGCTGGCTGTTAAGTGTTTTTGACTGGCTGCTGTGTTTATGATTTATTATCCTGTATTTGGTTATTCTGTTGTGTTTCTGATTTGCTGTTGCTTTTTTGTTGTTTTTTAGTTTTGTTCTGTTTTTGATTCATTGTTATACCATAATGGTATTAGTTATGCCATTGTATCTACGATTTATTGTTCTGATTTTGATTATGCTGTTGTGTTATTGGTTTGTTAATTTGTTTTGCACTTGGAGACCACCACATGAATGCAGTTCAGGCATAATATGCATGTACAGTGTACCACATGCATGTACAACCAGCCTGGATGAATACTCCTGCGGGGAAAAAAAGAAACATGGCTAAATTAGCTTCAGATACATCCGATAATTCAACAGTGATGGCTAACACAGAACCATATTGTTGGACTCGAGGAGGAACGACAGCGAGCACCTGGACTAACATGGCTAACACAGAGCAGTAACCCAATCTGAAAGCTTAACTCAAGCCTGAGCTGCCGGTGGTCCAGCGTAGGTTAATCCAGCGCAGGTGCTAAAGACCCCGAGTGCTGATACCAAGAGAAGAAACACCTTTGTCTTCAATATTCATTATGTTCTATATTTCCCCTTCTACGTCCACATTCCAAAATTATCTTATGATTTTTTTTTTCAAGTAACACAAATTTACTTTTATAATAATCATGCCAATGCCTTTTTTGTTATGAGAGCCTTATATATCACAGAAAAATAAATGACATGGCAATTTTATGCTAATAACATTATCAATAACCATCATCTTTAAAACTTTAAGCTAACAGAAACTTCATAATACCATAATGAGGTTAGAGGGCTTTACTATAATATGATACCTTTCACAGGGCTTTTGTTGCCTCTGGAAATTAAGGATGAATTAAACACTGCCGCCATTGTCATTGACGAATAACCCAACATGACGGTTAATAATCTTTAATATCCACTGCTGACAGGATGGAATTAGCCACATATTTTTTCCACGAAACACTCCGGTTGTCCCGCTTGTTGTGTACACTAGGCCATAATCCTGTCTTAATATGGTTGGGGTATTAACCCTATTGAAGCTGTGGAATCAATGCAGAATTACAGTTAAGCTATTCAATAATTACCCTCATTAGCTGTAACTGGAGCATGGAGGAGAAGGGGGCAGATTTGGTTTTAAAAAAAGGGGGTATTCTCAGGAAATGTATCATAAACGTAATTCAATAATCCTGGAAGCACATATTAATGTTGCCCCTGACCCGAGAACTGTCGATGTTGTGCCCCGAAGCAATAAGACTAAACAAAGTACCCCCCACCCCCACCCCCCACCCCCGTCAGAGTTGAAGGGTTCATTCCCAATTCTCCCCAGCTGGCTTTCTGACTCTGCTCAAGGTATCACTCATGATTTATAAAGTTGTACATATATTTTCATATATGTATATATGAAAGAAAAAAAAAAAAATAATAAATAAATAAATAAATAAATAAAAAAAAATATATATATATATATATAAAATATTTATTATTTATTTATTTATTTATTTCCCCCCCCTAGCTGTAGCAGTGGACATATTTTCTCAATCACGCGAATCCAGGCTGAAAATGTGCATCACTCAATTACAGTAAAAAAAAAAAAAAAAAAAAACTAAGTTGCTTGTAAAAACAGCTGCATGGTAATGCAGGAAACCCCAAAACAGCCTCAAACTACAAGCTATTGAATTAGACTGCTTTTAGTGTGTTGCTGTTGGCTCTCGACTCCGCTAGATTTTTATCAGAAGCTAATTCAATCAGCACAAACTGCATTTAAGTTTCAAGCAGGAAAAAAAAGGAAATGTTTCGTGTTTGTCGTTACATACTACATTCACTTTTTAAAAAAAATGTTGAGGTTAGTATTGCATATTTTGTCATCCAAAGAAAAGCAAGGAGCAAATTATATGATAGTCGGTTATATTACTCTTAAAAACATTGAATGTATTGATTTTCCTAATCACAAAGTTAAACATTTGTAAACTTGGCCTTGTTGTTGTTACAAAATTGCTCCCGATTATGCACACAGTGGACTTCACGACTGCATGGACCTTTTACAGCTCGTAAAAATGACACTTTAAACTATTTAAAAACATTTATTGCATTAATGTAAATTAAATTACCATTCGCATAATGTGTCAACCCATGTCTGGCAGGAATCTCTCTCTCTCTCTCTTTTTTTAATTACATTTATTTGCTGACAGATTGAGTACCAGTGTTGAGCTTTTTAAGCAAAAAATAAGCAAATGCACAAATGTAATTAACTAGCAGCCTTTGGGACAAAAACATTAATGACTTTCCAATCACTTACTCAAAATATTTTTTCACTACTCATTGTACATTAAAAGGGACCGTTGAATCATAAAATATCACTGAAAAAAAGAACAAATAAACTAACTTTCTTGTTCTCATCTTCTTAAAGAAATGTAGATGATGCAACTTCCTAATGAACTGGTGGTTTGGATAACAGTACAGTATAATATGGTTGAGTTCCAAATACGATATGCAAAATTAATTTAAGGTTTAACTAAATAAAAATTATATATTTTTATTTATTTAAATGATTTAAAAAATATTTCAAGGTTAAGTGTGGGTGCAGTGGAGTGGGACGGGTTTACACCTTCTAAAATAAATGATTTGGGTGAATGGGTGATTTTGTCTGCACCTGCTGTAATTGGGCAATGGGGCAGCATGGTGGACGAGAGATTTCACAGGAATGTGTGTGACTAATGGAGCTCTACATTGCCAGAGAAAGAAAGGAGAGAGAGAGAGAGAGAGAGAGAGAGAGAGAGATCATTGGCAGCCCAGAGCACAATAGTGGAGCAAAGTTTTGAGTTCTGTTTGGTTCAATTTCCTCCCAAGTGAAAGGAAAGGAAGATTAATGAAATATCCCCAAATCCATCCTGTTCCATTTCTATTAAATCAACAGTGAAATGTGACCGTACGCTCCGTGCGAGGAGGGAGAACTCGGATAGTGTTGCTGTGTTTAGCTAAAGAGGCCTCATCAGCTTTACGGTGACGAGCGATGCCGGGTCCAAAAATTCAATTGCTGCTGAAAAAGTCAACCTCTCAGGTTGCGCTTCTATCTTTCAGAAAATAACTGATTTAATTGAGTATGGGTTCATGACATACAGAGATAAAGAATTATTTTAACCTCCGGGTTTTGACTGCTGGTAAAAGGATCTATTGATATCAACAACTTTGTAAAAAGAAAAAAAAAATGCATGATTTAATACTTAAGAAAACTTTCAAGCTGGACAGAGGAGTGGATGGGGGGGGGGGTATGGTTTCTTTTGGATGATAAGTAGTTCTAGCTTTCTTAAGGGGTTCTGCTCAGAACCTTTCTAAAAGGTCACTGCTTGCTGTAAAATACATTTCTATTTATCTTTGGAGGAATTACAGTGAGACTTAATTCAAAAGGTTAAGGTTCTTGCAGAACATCCCATAATCCTGCGGCAGTTTGGTGGTTCCAGGATGTTAACTCACAAACGCCGGATCACACCAAAGCCTTAACAATTTAGCAAAAACCTCTTTAGATGGACAGGGTGCAAGACTTATGCAAGGTTTATTCTAGTACCTTTTTTATTCCCCCCCCCCCACCGCCCCCCCATTTTGTGGACAGGTTTCAACTATGTCCACAGAAAATTGTGTGCTCTTGTATAACTTGGCAGGAACACAGCAGGAACCAGTAAAGACGTAATTCAAGATTTTTTATTTTCAATATACAAAATTAACAAAATGGAGTTTATGTAAATATGCCAATTATGTTTTGTTTCTGCTTGAACAAAATGAATGCATTTTAATATGTTTATTCTGTTTGATTATTTGTATTTGTAGACCTAGCAGCATTTAATTCCCCTATGTTGCATAGAAAGTATCTTTAAGTCAGTTAATACAGTACATGAAAAAATGGATCTGAATAGTTTAAAAAGATGATAACCAGGGTGGGAAGTGTCTTTTATGATGTTATCTGCCCTTTTTAGGTAAAGCATGCTCTGTAGAGTTTCCTAAGAAAAGGTAGGGAGCAGTCAATGATTTTCTGTGCAGAGTTGATCACCCTCTGAAGGGCTTTGTCTGCCTCTGAGCTATCGTTGTACCAGATAGGGAGGCAGTAACGTAGCACACAGTCGATAGAGCAGCGGTAAAAAGACAGCAGTAGCTGCTCTTGCAGTTTATTTTTCCTTAAAATCCTTAGGTTTGTTGCTGAGCCTTTTTAATTACTGCTGAGATGTTTACATTAATGCTGAGATTAATATTGTCTCCCTCGATGTGGACCCGCCACACTTTTTGGACATTTTCAATAAAGCCTGGTTAGGATGTGGTCGAAGGAAGATGCAGGAAGAACTTAATAAGGATGTAGCGTTGACAGCATTGACCAGTTAATGATGTACTGTGACTTTCACCTCTTCGTTATAATATTGGATGGCGTTTTGACTGACTTGTCATTGGGATGTTGCTCCGTCAATGGAGTTCTCACAACAACCTCTCCAGGCTTGTGCTATGACCATGATAGGTCTATGCCATGTTGTAGAAGATTGCATCAGATTGCAAGTTCACATTATGTTCTGCTGGTGCTTACCACGTTTATGGAACTCATGCAGCAGGTTATCAGCTCGTCTAGGTCACGTTCAGAATTTTTTAAAATAAATACTGGATCAAATTCCTCACATCATCACTTTGTGATGGAAAGCTCTGTATGTATCACAGTATTTATTCCGACTCACCAGATGCAATGAAAACTGTGATAAGCGCCTGGTAAGAGCATGGTGTGATCATATCAACCATATTAATAGCTCGGTTCGCTCTCACTCGGCCTGGTGAGCGCATGATGCGTGACAGAAAATCAGTGACAACATGATAGACGCATTGAGAACCTGATGGGAACCTGGTTAGGAAGTAGTATGAACTTGATAAATGCACATTTTCTCCATTTTGACTCTGCATTCTTCATTATTAGTAGCATGACGTGGGAACTTCACAATCTTTGTCGCAGTGTGACTGGAGCTTTATATCTTACACAAAAATGAATAGAATCACAATATGTCAGAGCTCCTTTGATTTTTACTGAAATTCTTTATTAGATTAAGTTATATGTAATCTGTCTACCTATATTTCTGTCTAGTTATTGTTCAGTGTACTTAACAGCTAGCTAGATAGTTTGCAATATGGATATATACAGGCAACCAGGAATCAGGTTTTTTGTTTGAATTTGAGCAAGAGACGCACTCTTACTTTGTTTCTGTATCAAACATATGGAGAATAGAATACATCATAGATGACATGATAGTCGCCGAAGCTCAGGATCAAATACAGATCCCTATATAGTTTCACCAAACAGCGCCACCTCCATCTGTGCACAAAAATCATTGCCTACTTTTAATCAGACCAAGCTTTCATTTTCATTCAAGTCATTAGCTCCTACCACCACCTCCATTAACACAGTAGTATCAATTCTGTTTGCAAATATATGACCAGTTAGATAATGAACCATCCTCAAAATCCAGATTTTTTTCACACTTCTTCAAGGTCTTGTGTGCTAGCATTTGCTAGCTACGGAGTCTGGTACTTTTCATGCGTTAATGCTGCCAAGAACTGTCTACATCCACAGAAAGAGGCTATTTAACTGATAAATGCCCCATTACTTACCAGTAACCGAAAGCGTGAAATACCAATCAGATTGCAGCCTCCAACATTCTGAAGCTTGTTGCTAGAAAAGTGTACAGGGGATATGAGGAACTTCTTGTGGGTGGAGCTTCTAAGGCAGAGCATAGGATGTTTTCTGTAAGTACACAGAAATAGATATTAGATAAAAAATATTAGCAAATTAGAAAAAAGTAGGTGTTTCCTGATTTTTATTGCTTTCTATATTGTGAAACCAGGCAGGCGGGCAGGCTGGGTAGGCTGGGTAGGCCGGGTGGGTGGGCGTGTGGGCGGGCGGAACTCACACAGAACTACAAATAAGTAAGTGAAGAATAATAAAAAAAATAAGAAAAGGCAGTAAAGTGGTGTAGTGGTTAGCACTGTCGCCTTGCACCGCCTGGTTCTGGGTTTGATTCCTGCCTTGGTTTTGCATGGACTTTGCATGTTCTGCCCATGCTTGGTGGATTTCCTCCGGGTGCTCCGGTTTCATCCCACAGTCCAAAGACATGCGGATTAGGCTAACTGACGTTCCCAAATTGTCTGTAGTGTGTGAATGAGTGTGTGAGTGTGTGTATGTGTGCCCTGCAGTGGATTGGTACCCCATCCAGGGGGTTAGAAAAAATAAATAAATAAATAAGAAAAGAAGAAAGGAAATTATAAAAAAAATAATAATAATAGCTATAAAATAAGAATTAATAAATAAGTAAGAAAATAAGAAATAATTATGTAAACAATTAAGTAAATAACTAAGACTTCACTAGGAAAATAAGAAATAAGTACGCAAAGAAGGAATTAAGGGCCCTTAATTGACAAAGACCATAAAGTTCCCTCTACATTCTAAAAATATTTAAGAATGCAGAAAAATGGGAAAATGTGCATTTATCAACTTCATACTATTTCCTAAACATGGCCCTTTTAGGTTCTTAATACATCTATCATGGGGTCACTAATTTACTATCACACACATGGCCATGTGCTCAGCAGGTACAATGAGATCGAACCTAATTATTACGGTCTGAGGCACTGGATCCAGTATTTATATTAAGTTCTAGTAAATTTACACTCAATTCTGGTCAATGGAATTTTTACTATGTCCTTATTACATTCATGTCCTCTACAGGTTTTTTTTTTTTTTTTTTTAAATATATCCAAAATAAAAGTGAGACAGCTCCATGTCAAGTCAGACAACACTATGCCCTTACCGGATTCTACTACGTTCCTGCCAAGTTGTACAACTCCATTTTTTTGTGGATGTAGTGGGAACATGGTGTGTGTGTGTGTGTGTGTGTAAATAAAAAATAATTACAAAAATAAGTCTGTAAAAAAGTAAAAATTAATTAAGAAAAAAGAAAGAAGGAAGCAAATAAATGTTTAAAACAATACAGAAGTAAAGAAAGGAGTAAGGGGTAACTAAGAAAATAGAAAATAGGTAAGAAGTAAATAAGAAAATAACAAATAAATAAGATGTAAATAAATAAGTTAAGAAGTCACTAATAAAATAAAAAAATTAATAAGTCAGTCAGAAGGGAAGATCCAGTAAATATTTACAACAGTAAATAATTAAGAAAAAAACAGCCCTAAGCAAAGAAATTAGTATTTCAATAATAATAAAAGTTCATAACTAAAATAAGTAAGAAGTAGGAAATAAATAAGTGAATCCAGTATTTATTTACATCAGGAAGTCAATAAGCAATTACGTAAGAATAAATAGTAAGTGAATAAAGTAGTTGAATAAGCGGAAGTAAGTAATAAATAATGTATTATTTATACATTATAAGTATTTATACATTGTAAGTACATAAGTTCAGTAAGTCAGTAACTCAGCGAGACAAATAACACAGGAAGTACCAAGTTGAGTAATTAAGGAAATATTTTTTAAAAGAAAGTAAGTCATTCATAAGCATAAAAGTGCATTACATATGTAAGTACAGTACTTTTCAAAAGTCTTAGTGACTTTGTTATACATGTTTATTTTATGACTCATTATTAAGTCAGTACAAAAAACATTTCTGATTTCCAGACATTAGTAGTCCAGTAAAAACATTTTATCTTACAGGAAAATATCTGTAGGCCAGAAAGGAAAGCAGCATGTTATGTAAAAGAGCACTTTTCAGTCAAAAAAAAAAAAGCTTCTGGGTTTTGCTTGATGAAAAAAGAAGCAGGTGCGACAAAGTCCTCAGGGGGACTGCAAGATGTTCAGTAAAACGAATTTCTTTATAAAACTACACAAATTGTACCTGAGACAATATATTAACCAAAAGCTTGTTACACCAGTTATTGACTTTGAAACTATTTTTGATGACTTGCTTTACAGCAGTTATTTGCATGTGCCTAAGACTTTTGCACAGTAATATAATTGAGAAATACTAGACAACTAATTAAGAAATTAGTCCATAAAAAGTAAGTACAATAATCACAGTCAGTCTATTTGTCTGGGCCAGAGGTCATGTCATGTTTTACGGTATTGCCATGGCGTTGTATAAAGAACAAAAAAAACAAAAAAACAAGCTGTATAATTTTTATGAGAAACAGCAGCACAGATTTTTTTTCCTTTATTAAAGAAGTGGGAAATAATTTAGTCTAGTGAGTAAAATCCTTATAGTAGCAACTAAATAAATAAAGGAAGAAAAGAATAAAAGCGTATAAAACCCTTACAGTGATCTCCTGCACTAAATTGACTTTGCTCAATGGACTGCGGTTGCAAACTAAATCCATGTAACACTGCTAATCTCTCAGTCCAGTGAAGTCAAACTCGGCTAGTTCTCGTCACAACAGAGTGATCCGACGGGCAAGCGGCTTTAACTGCTAAGCTAATTCAGGGTTTTTTGTTCCTCTGGCATCTCAGTTGTTGGATTAGGTGTGTGTGTGTGTGTGTGTGTGTGTGTGTGCGGGCTATGACCAGAGAGACTCTACACTCCCACCTGCAACTATTACATAAGTAAATTCGCCGCTTAAAAATGTGTTCAATCCACAAACTGAGGCCTTTTTTTCCTCAACCGTCTTTTAAAGCGCCATAAATCGTTTGTCTCTCTCAGCACTCTGAAGGTTTTTCCTGCGAGTGACAGTCGACGTTCTCGAGTTTGACGATGATTGTTTTCAATGCCCTCCCTCACTCCGACTCTGCAGTCTGTCATTTGGAACAATAATAAACAACCACAGACGAGAGAAAAAAGACCCTCCTGAAATCTGTTACTGAGAACAGTGTGGTTATGGCGAGAAAGAACGAGGACAACGGGAACGTTTCTCGTCCTGCACACATCACTGTAATTCCCAGTGCCAGGCTGATTCAGCCCAGGCTTTCCACACTCTTATCTGATCCGCACGGGTGGTCTGTGCCGCCTGGCCACACTCGGATCTGGAAATCTTCTTCGCACCACATTGGCCTTGTGGATCAGGCTGCTGAAGAATGACTGGAGTCATTTCAAGGAAAAACCAAGCGAGTGCTTAAACAGGGGATTAGGAGCGCTTAAAATACAAACTGGCCTGTCAATCGTTCCCCCTGAGCAGACAAAAGACCAGTTTGCAGAGATCTGAAAGCCATAAATGAGGATTTGATCAGGCCCGGCTGATGATCAGTAGTGCCCTGTGCACATGCTGCCCGTAATTACAATCGTAAAACAGGACGACCAGGTGAACCTGGGCCTGCGGAAGTCAGGAAGTCGGAGTTCACCTTGCAGTGAACCCAGGAATCGCATGTGAGCCCGTGCCGCATGCAAACGTCCTCGTATACAACACCTCAATTCATCTTACCTGACATAGAAACACAACTGATGAAAAGTGTCTAGCCTCCTCCTTCTCCTTCTCCTCCTCCTCCTCGTTCTCCTCCAGCATGCGAAAGTAATTACAAGATGTCAGGCTTTGATTACAAACTGACATGAAATAGATCTGCAAATCATAATCAGTACATGTAATCAACTTGTGCGCCTTTATATCAAGCACCACTGTCATGTTTCTGGCAATTAGAACCTTATTTTATCACAAAAAAAAAAAAAAAGAAACTTGAAAATTTCTCCTCTTCAGTCACATGTCCACCGACACTGAGAGCTCTCTGGATAATGGACCGGCAAAACCATTTGATGCAAACCCACAAAGATAGCGCTGACAAGGAAATGACATTTCAAACCCTAGCCATATGTCAAATGCCGCAGCGGTAATGCTAACAGCGCTGGCTTATGTTTGGTGGACACTTTTTCCCCCTCTGCATGAAAATAGCAAGTGTAGATCAGAGGCACCTCGTTTCTGAGTGTACAGCGTGTACACACTTTTAGCACCAATGAGTCCAATCCTGCTGGAAAAAAAATCTTTCCAAATGTCTCTTTTTTCTCTTTGTTTTTTTTTTTTTATCCTTCTCCGTAGAGTAAGAACACAGCTGCCTGTCTATCCAAATATGCAATTTTGTCTTGTTGCGAATATTACTCTTGGCTGAGCGTCCAACAGATTAGATTATATTGATAGAGAAGATGTATTTGGAGATTGGAAATTAAATGGGCTTCCTCGTGGCATGACCCTTAATTTGTTTTGCGTTCCCATCACATGTGTTTTCTCTTACTGCATTTGCTGATTTGTTATGTCTGTTATTTTACATTACCACCTATCTGTGCAAGTGTAATGCTAAATGCGGACTGGTCTGGACTCACGATGAGGCTTTTTACTTGCACAGCCATTTTGATAAACCCTCTAATATATTATTTGTTAAAGCTTTGATTGTTGTATTTCTCATCAGGAAAAAGCAGCTGTGATCGCAGCATAAGTGCAAAACGGACTGGGACTAAACAGAATAGAACGCGTTTAGTGTCCTCGGGCATGGACAAGGAAATCAAGTAGAAGAACAGAAATTATAGCATGCATACTAAGGAGAAATAGGCAATATGTAAGGAACGAAAAACCTGTTGGTGTGCTGTTATAGGAAAATAATCAACCACACGATTGAGTAAAGCCGAGTAATTTATCCATTAAACTACTATTTACCTAGCTGACGTAGAGTATTTACTGTAACAGCAAACCTCTTCTTATTATTATAAGACTGTGATTTAGCTAAAGACGCACAACAATTTAGATTTATGATCGAATACCATGTCCTAATTTTATAACCGTTTATAGTTACATTTAACGTTTACTGAATTACTGAATCTGAGCTATTGTAGTGCTACTACTAGTAATAATAATAGTCACCATCATATAATGAGCGCAGCATACCTACAACCAGCAACAGTAAATTTCATATTGTACCATATACTAAATGGGCTAAATATCAAATTTGCTATAGATGAGTATAAGGTTTTGATGCTTTTTTTGCTTGTTTATTACCAAAAAAAGCTTATTGGTTCATTACAATTTCAATACCATTTTATTTTACACATTTACGCTTTTCCTTCATCTCTACACAACATTCCGGATCTTAACGTAACCAGATGAAGCTCTATAATGAACACCTACAATGAACATAGATCATGAGCTCCATGTGATCCACCAGAGTAAACCAAGCCGAAAATTTTGAACTTGATTAGACGGCAAGTTGATGGTACAGTGAACCGTCCTCTCTCACGCACTAAACACACAAGACCTCGTCGATGCCCCTTGTGAGTCGAATGAAAGAAAAAAGAAATTATAAATTTCCTGTAAAGCTCCTGCTGAAGAGGTCTGTAGGAATCTCTTTCTGGTTGAGCAGCTTGGAAATGAAGTTTCCATCCTGCCATGTGGTGCCCTCTGCGAACACGAGCCTCACTCCATGTCTGTATTTATCCTGTTCCACAAATCCTCCAGGATCCAATTCATCCCGGCAAACAGCTGGAAAATATGGGATTCCTGAGAGCCCACTGTGCCTCTGAATCTAATTCTCCGTGATCAGAGTTGCCAAACATCCCTGAGCGTCTCAATATTTGGTATCGAATCTCTCCAAAAGCGTATAATTTCCACTGATTGCTCACACTTGAGGCCTACAGATGAAAACACAGACCGGAGAGATGTTCTCTCCCAACACTGCTGTCATAATTTTTTTACACTTTCTTTCCCCTGGAAAGAGGAAAAAATCTGAACAAAGTTAATATGGTGCTGGTTTTTATGGGGAAAATCATGATTTTTGTTGTTTGTTCGTCTCAGGTTTCATTTTGACACTGTTAAGGTAATGCAGTGTTTTATTTAATACATTGACCATTTTTTTGCCATTTGGTGTTTGCAGTTCATCTGAAATTAGAGAATATATAAAACTATATAGCCTATATTCACCAGAAGGGACAGAGGACTCTTACAGAAAAGCACTTTTATGTGTGAATAATCACATGGACATTGTTTTCAATTCATTTCACACTACATTGGATTTTGCCCCTTTTTTTTACATATAAGGCTTTAATGTCATTTTCCCTCTCAATTTTTATTAATTTCCCATATAGTGAAATTGATTTTATTAAATTTTTTCTTATGCAAAAATTGTTATTTTTCTTTGTTTTTCGTTAATTGTCACATTATTTCTTTTTACAATCATCCGTTTCATGTGTATTTTATAACAGTATTTTATCTCACTTTTTTTTTTGTGTAAGTGTCTTATTAAATAAATTATTTTTATATATGTGTTATTTTTAATACAATTCTTTTTATTTGTTGTACATCTTATCATTTTTTTCACAATTCAGTTATTTTCATGTCTAATTTTTACATATAATCTTTTACCCAATTTATTTATTTTACACTGATTTTCACATGTTTTTACAAATCTTATTTATTTGGACATGACATTTATAATGATTTTATAAACATGATTCTATTTTCACATTTTACTTTTTTTTTTTCTTCCCTTTTTTACATTTGATATCTGTATTATTTTTTTTCATGTTATCATAGTTCACATGCCATCATGTTTACTTTTAGACTATACATGGATTTGAAATAGATATTTTAAGATAGTACACAGTATACAAATTTGTCCTTTGTGTACTTGTGTACTATCGTACTATTGTACTTGTGTATTTGTGTACTATTTTTACAAATGTACACACCTACTGTGCCCTGCGATGGATTGGCACCCTGTCCAGGGTGTACTCAGCCTCGTGCCCTAAGCCTTCTGGGATAGGCTCCAGGTCCCCGCGACCCTGAATACAGGATGAAGCGGTATAGAAGATGGGTGGGGTGGGTACACACATACTATTACACCAGAGTTTTAAACCAAATGCTCATAGCTGAGCTGATTACTAAAAAGAAATCTGCTTGCATAAAAATAAACTATCAGACGTGTTAATTTCAATTATGTTTTTTTTTTTTTTAAACCATACACTGTCTATTTCTTTTCATTATTATTTCGATTATCATTATAGTGCAGTGCTACTGATTTTTTGACTCTGGTCATGTAGCAGCTCTGACAGTAGCTATACCTACACATAACAGGTATATATTGTAATGTCCTCAGCATAGTACTTTACTGTTTCTATAGAATAGTAACAACCTATGCAAGAACGTGAACAACGGAAAAAAAGTTTTTAAATGTCGGCGAGGTTGATTTGGTTTTTGTAAAGCTGAGATAAGATAAGATAATATAAGTTAAGATGAGATAAGATAACTTTATTGATTCCCGGAGGGAAATTTAAATTGACACAGCAGCTGAATATGTAAAATAAAATAAAAATTTCCCCATAAATATATATTTTTAAATAAACATAATATGAAAACATAATACTATAAAGTAGTAAAAAAATTTTTTTTAAAAACACTAGTAAAAATAAAAACTGTAAAATAAATAGCAAAAATACTGACAAGAGTAAAATTATTGTGACTCAAATGATTCAGTTTAGTTCAGTGACCACAGGTCTGACATGAGCAGTGTCTGATGACACCGGGCAGGAACAATGTTCTATATCATTCCTTAAACAGTGGGGATGAATGTGTCTGCTGCTTAAACTACTCCTGAACATCTCACTTGTTTTATTGAGAGGGTGACAGGTATTGTCCCTAGTTACCAGCAGTTTTGCCAGTAGATTTAAACAAGTCTTTAGTATCATCACTCTGTAACAATCAAAACTAAAGTTCTCAAACATGAGAGAGTCTTTAGAACAGAAACCTTTTCTTTTTTTTATTGTAAAAGCTGCATTTATGGCTTAATAAAATAAAGACTTGTTGGGGAACAACTGTTTATAACTGCCATAAATGAAATTTAAAAAAAAAATAATTAAAAAAAAGATAAGAAGTTGAACATAACTCTAAATTAATTAAATAAGAAAAAAGCGCTTTTATTTTCTTTAATAAAATATGTTATATATTCACACTGACAAATTGTTATACTATAAAAGCAACAAAGGACTTCAGGAACTGATGCTAATGGAACATACCATGATGCACTAATAAAGAAAGAAATATGCAAAACTGCACACACTTCCTTTGGGTTTGTATTAATTCGGAATGTACTGACAGTGATTTAAACAGTTATGATACAAATACGACTAGATAAAGAATTTCAAGCAACTTAGTTACGGCAAGTTTTCACTTAAAACCCTTTTACTGACAATTTGACCTGTTACAGTAGTGGGCACCCACAGCCATTAGTGGTTTAATATTATAGTACAACAAGGCATTTCACATTCCAGCCTCATCCAAAAAGTCCAAACAGTCAGCCATGTACCACTAAAAAACATTAAATCTGTTTATCTCTTCACTCGGGCTATAGCCACAAAAAGGGGAATTGGCGGTCATCTGGTATATTTATATTTAGAAATATAAGCCCAGAATTATAGTTTTAAGCACATCAGAGGTGTATTGCTCTCTCCAAGGCTTTCTACATCTCCAGAAAATAGTTTCTGGGAGTAACCACAGTGACCAGCTGGAAAAAGGCTTGTCCAGACAAGGTCTCCATACTTCTGTCACATAATAAATCAAAGTTTGAGTGGAGACAGGTCACCAGCACTCATAACCACACACTCAGCCGGCCTCTCCACGCAGCTACCACACACACATGCATGCACACACACACATACACACACAAATAAGCAGCCCAGATACCCTTTTCTTCAGGGATGTAAGGCTGATCACTGCAATGCTACAGTCCCAGCTTAGGTAGATGCCTAGTGCATGACTCACTAAAGTATTTGGATAATAAACTGAGATGAGAAAAAAAAAACATGAGAAAATTTCTACTACACATAATAAACACACTTATTTCTATAATACTGCACTGATGATCATCTAAGAACAATTCTGTCAGATTACTGTAGATCATGTTAGCAAGCCTGCTAGTACTGACAGGGAAATTTATTTAAAAAATAATTTTAATCATCACAAATGTCTAACATTAAGTGAACCTCTTAGCTAGCATTTGAAGCGTCCATTATGAACAATATTTTTTCCCAAGTAAAAATGTAATTGTAAAAATATTTTGCCAATAGATATTTGTTAAGTGACATCCCCTCACAATCAAGTCAGATCGGCTTAAACAAGCCAGCTAAGCTAGCTATTTACATTTACATTACAATTAGCTATAAACATTATGATTTTATGTGAATATGAACAAAAATTCTCTCAGAAATGCAGTCTGATTAGTTCCTGTTAGCTCGCTAGCTAGCACTGGCAAAATGTTAAAATACTTAAGTATGACTTAAAAATTTTTTAAAAAATCATGTCACAGCTAAATAGAATTCCAGTGAACATAATAACACATCGGGAAAGTATTTTAAATATTCTCAGGTTGATTTATGTTAGCTAGCTAGCATTAACATGGTACATATACTTTAAATCCCTTCAGAAATTATTTTAGGTAACTTGTCAGCGAGCTAGCTAGTTTTTAGCAGGGAACATAATGAACATTTGTGAATATGACTTAAAATACCCCTAGAAATCCTGTCAGGATAGTACATGCTACCTAGTTAGCATTAGCAACAAGTATCATAAATATTTGCAATTACAACTTAAAATCTAGAAATCCTAGAAAGTTTTTTTTTTTTTTTTTAAACACTGGCTAGTATTATCAATACGAAAACAGTGCTAACTTGACAATACAGTTCTTGCAAGAACTGTTCCAGAAAGGCTGTCCTCTGTGTCTCTGTGTCTTAAAATAACAACTGACTGTTGTTTAATTACATAATTCCATATGTATTATTTCATAGTAAATCCAGTATTGTTCTAGAAAGTTGAAAACCCCAACTTGTGTCCTAACTTTTGACAAGAACTGTATTTGCATTTAGGACTTAAAATCCTGGTAGATTTGTTGCATGCTAGCTAGCACTGCCAGTAAACATAAGGATTTTTTATTTTTTTGTATGGCAAATCAAAGCATGAGAAATCCACTCAGAAATTCGTCAGGGTTGCCATTTTTCCAGAAAAGCTTGGAGTGAGATCCTGAAAATAAAGGCATCAGTTCACACATACACGTATATGATTTCCCAATGGAGCATGCTCAGCCATTTAGTTAAACATTAACCATGCAGGTTATGCATATTTTGCACATTGTAGTGTTGCAGTGTTAACATGAAACATCAGCTGCAAGTGACCCAAACTAAAAAAAAAAAAAAAAAAAATTATTACACCCACCTTACCCACTAGCCAAACCACCTACTGTACATGTTCTCCAGCTGCTCCATGTAGGACAAAAGGGGGCAAAACACTGGGCCCTATACATAAGCAGTTTCATTGGGCCCATTCCTCTCTTTATTCAAATCTTTAACTTTTCATTTCAGGTTTACATGGACCCTCCCACCACTGGTACCCTGGGTAGTCAATCCAACGTTTCCCCCAACTACGATGCCCATGAACGCAATAAAATTATTTACACACAGAACAGTGAGAATTATGATGTCTACCTCGAGTTTAATCATACATAAAACAATGCATCACTATTTATATTCAGAAGAACACCCAAAGGCTAACAAACTTGATTGAGCAAGAAGACAAAAAAAGTTATGCACGACAGGAGCCGTGGCGCAAATAGAGTGGAAGAGAGCGGAAACTTGGGCCATGCAGGAAAAGATGATTTTAATTTTTAAAAACTATAAGCAGGACTCTGGCTACATGACTTGATATTAATACAGTATGTTTTAATTCACCCAGATGAGAACCGCTTCAATAAATGCAGACAATCAACTTCCAACATGCACAAATTATTATTCTTCTGCATTGTATATTACATGAATATCAGTAAGATCAGAACATGGAAAAAAAAACTCAGCCTACAGTGATATTTTACCCTTTCTGTAAAAAAACCCTGAAAATTTAACATAACTATCTGCCCAATTATTTAGTTGGTCTATAAACTAATACAAACTCATTATTTTTTCACTTGTATGAACTTATAAGTCCAATCTATTCCCATTTCATACCCATTGACTTACCTGTATCAATATTTCCTCCTATTACGCATGCACACCATTCTCTCTCGGTCAGGTTTGTTAGACTTTGAGTGTTCTTATAAATTTAGAAAGCAATATCGTTTTTGTGTATGAATTAACTCTATGCAAATATTTTAATGTTGCTGTACAGTAAATGTTCACATGTATTTTCCTCTTTCGATAATATTATGTTACTGTCCTCACTAACTCTTTTAATGCTGGTGTGTGACTTTGCAGCAGTCTGTAAATGCATTTGGATATGGATTTATTTTATTAGATTGTTGCTCATCTGTTCATTACTATTATGAATCTTTCAATAATTAATCAGATGCAGCTGTAAATGTGTGTTAAATCAACTGTATTAAACTAGTATTCTTTCTCTTCACATGGGGAGGTAAAAAGTCACGAAGTGTTCCAATGCCCCTGAATGTACTACGCCTACTGTACGTATGTGATGGAGTGCACACAGCAAAGATGTAGGTATTTATTAGGGAAATAAAAGCTGAATCCAGCTGACTCCTCATAAAGAGGCTGGAGCTCAGACAATTGTTATGAATATGAAAGCCTGAGAAACTGGAAGTGTGGTGTGAAAGTGCGAGACGACAAATGATTACGTGAGTCTCACACTCAATGCGTGAAAGTTGGCAGCTTTGAACAGCTTTGGAGCAAATAATGAACATTCATGAATATGACTTAAAATACCCTTAGAAATCCTGTCAGATTTTTTTTAAGACTGGCTGGCATTATCAATAAACAAGAAACGTTTGAGTTGTATCATAAATCAAAGCATGACAAATCCACTCAGAAATCCTGTCAGATTCCTTCATGCACGCTAGCTCATTAGCATTAGTGCTAACATTATACATTAAATTTGACTTAAAACATATTCTTCTTAAACACTTTGTTACATTAGTATATTTTTAGCCAACTCGCCAGCATTAGCAGGAAAAATAATGAACAATCTGTCAGGTCGGATGACTAGCACACTAGCAAAAGTAAGGTTAGGTTATTATAGTTATCTGAAACATTTGTTTGCTAAAGAATTCTCTAAGTAACTGTGTCAGGTTATTTCATTTTAGCTAGCTGGCTAAATGATGTGGAAATACAAGCGCATGTAGTAATGCTAATTGCTTTCCATACATGCTCTAAATATTTATACTGTATATATGAACACATTTTCGTTTTAGAGACTATTAAACAAATTGGTTAGAAAAATGGAATGAAATAAAAAAAATGATATAATGACGAGATATTACAGTAACGGCCAAACAGTTCTGGTCTCCTTGTCGCTAATAAAAACGTCAGTAATGTGAGCTTTTAGAGAAAATGCGTTTTACCTCTTTTACTTTCTCCGGAATACTATTTAACATTAACTGCCTTATTACACTGGTGTTATTTTAATCCCTATTTGCTTTTCAAGCCTTTGCTAACAATGCGGTGTTATTTATAATCCAGCTTGTAAAATTTAAGCACCTCTCAATTCTGCATGCATAATCTCTCCTGGGGAGCTCGGGGGTAAACCCGACACATCACTCCAGCCATCACGCAACCGTTCAAGCAGCACTCTGTTTCTTTTTTTATTACTCCGACACTGGAGACATGCTGTAAGAGCAATATCAAAGATGGAAAACTTTGGTTTGGATATTTTCTGAGAAAATACAGGAGGTTGGATATACTAGCCCACCTCGGGAGTTCTTCATTAACAGATGAATTGAGTTTACAGAGTGGAGCTGTCTGCGTGTTTGGATGTGTGTCTGACACGATACGGTGTCTGCCGGTATTTATGTCATGCACAATAACGCAGCCGAGCCTCGACGAGCTCCTGATCCCTTCTCATAATAGCACTTCTTAACTGCCCTTTTATCGCAGGCAATTTTCAGACATTCTGTAGGGATTCATTTTTTTCTGTCATGGAATCATCATATTGCAATAAATTCCATCTTTTAAAAGGAAAAAAAAAAAAAAAAACAAGTGTGGTTCTGTGTTTTATGAAGTCCAAGTTCAATCGGAGTGCAAGTTAAGCTCGGGCCCCAGGTTTCTGGGTTTCATCTGATTTGCAGTGGCAATAAAAAAAGAAAACATACTCACACACACACACACACACAGAAAAAAAATAAAAACCCACCACATGCTGCCTGTTTCAGATGTATTTTGGATCGAAAATAGGATTAATGTGCTAAAGTGTGATTAGAATAGTTAAACACGATTAATTGGAACGGATTCATGTTCGCCAGGGGAGCCGGGGCCCCCTGAATTCGGGACGTGCTCCAATTCACCAAGTGAACAAAGCTCACCAACTGTCCAGGATTTTTCCATGTCTCTGCTGGTGCGCCTTTTTTCTTTTCCGCATTTTCTCATAGCCAGCTTGTCTCAGAGCAGATTAAATACAGCTGAGAATGTTGGTGTAGGCCCGCAGCGCGCGACCCTCTGGGAATAGGCAGGAACCGCGAGCTTGGACACGGCCGGAGCTGCGCTGCCTCAAAACAGCCATGCAACAAGGGCAGGGGTCCAGGTGGATCGACAAGGGAGAGCTGAGTAATTTGGGGTTATTTAAAATGATCTATTAAACCCCTGAACTTTAATCAGGGTTGCTACTATACTGACAGGCATGATTTACTTAGAAATCAGTAGGACAGCGATGGGAGGGGACGGAGACGTACAGAATGGAGCACTTGATTCACGTTTTTTTCTAAGGAGGTAAAGGTGGTGATGGAGCCACCGCGTACGCAGAATTCCTGCAGCCTTATGAGGACGTGACAGAGACCCAACGTTCTCAGTTTATCCTTTCTATATGTAAACGCCGAAAAAGGTTGGACACACACCTGACCTGACATCTTGTGACCCGCAAAACTCCTGACACTTAACGTTTCCTGCTTTGGGTGTGAGAAAGAAGAACATTTATAAGCGGTGAAGAGGGGGCTGGAGAAGAGGGACGATAAACGGAAATCTCCAGGCGTGTAACTCAGTATGGGGTCGCCAATGTACATGAATAGCTTCGATGCTCGAACCTCAATCAAAACGGTTAAACACTATTAATTGGATTGGACTCTTATACACCAGGGAAGGCGAGGGGTCTGATTTAGGACATGCTCTCATTCAAGAAGTGATTAAGTGCATACAAAGTTCACCGTAAAAGCCTGCTCATGCCACAAAGATGATTGTTAAATAGTAGTTTAAGTGATGTGTGTGTACACATTCTGACAAATAACATGACCTTAATATGACGTTCATATTTTTCATATTTTAACAGGCCGTTGTCTGAAAATAAAATACGAAATCAGTTACAGCCAGGATGCCTGTGGTTCCTCATCCTAAATCCTCAGGCTGATTTGATGAGAAAAATCTTTGTGTTGTTTGGATTGCAGCGTTGTGAGGTCTGACGTGGGTGACACGACCATTGGCAGCTTCGATAAAACAAAACAGCAAAAGCAATAATGTCTTGATTTGTTCGCACCGCCGAAGCGAGAGCAGCAGTGCCACGCTGCAGATTGATAACAGGTGTCACGGAGCTCGGGCCTCCCTGCCGCTGCTGGACGGCGATAACTCTTCCTCTACTGCGAGGAACATGGCTGGAAGATTCTGACATGTCATAAAAATTTATGGACTCTGGCAGGCGCAGCCCGTAAACAGCTGCTGAACCCCATAAAACCATTACAAGTTCCTGTTCGGGTTGAGCAGGCAGAAAGACGTAAAGCACAAGGACGGATGCTGGAAGATCGACGCGCAGCATGGTACTCCATGGTTTTTGACCGAACACTGGAATAACTGTCTGTTTAGATCTATGAGGACCTTTTGTGCTTTTATTTAATTCTGTACAAGGAGTGAGAGAACTCGCCCACCTGGTTTTACTCCATCAATCTGTTATATTGACTGCAATATAACTCGCTTCTCAGCGAAATCCCACTGATCAAATCTCACTTTGGAAAGTCCAGTATTGCCAGAGCTGCCATGAAAAACATACAGTCAGAATCTTGTTAGGATTTTCATAAAATTAGCAAACACACATCTACTGTACGTATATATATATATATATATATATATATATATTATAGAGGGACTGTCAAAGACTGCCAAGTCCAAATTCAGCACTTCTGCCTTGAGCCAAAGGGAGCTGCACTGATTGGCGGGTTTCAACGTGTGACAAGGTAAACTACCACATTTCAAAGCTGCGAGTGTTTGTGCTCGATTAGATTTATAAGGCACCGTAGTTTCCAAAAGTCGAGAATTAGCAAGTTATAGGCTTTGGCCTAAGCCCCGTGGGTGCTGCGCCGCCCTGAGTGGAATAATACGCACTGTCAGAGGATTTAAGACAGACTTGGACGACGGCAGACTTTCTGATGCCTGTCTGTAATTGCCTGGGTCATGGCCGTGGCTTCAGTGCACATGACTGAAGCAGGTATTATATATTATTACACAACGAGAGACTGCAAACCCTCGTAAAATGAAGTATCAAGGGCATTTCCCTTAACTTTTAGCTCTGAGGCCTGTGTTTTGTAAAAATCAAGATCTGGTTCCTGGAGTACATTTTTTCCTCTCTTCACATTCATTTTCAGCAGTTTTTTTTTTTTTTTGAGAGAGAGAGAGAGAAAGAGAGAGAGAGAGAGGAGCAGGGCGAGAAACAAAAAGTAGTAAGGAAGTAGAAAGCTGGAACAACCACGGAGACAAAAAGGACCATATTTATTTCTTCTCTGAATTTAATTACGATCTGTTCCGAGAGACGCCATGATCTGACATGTTTAAGAAATGCGCATTTTATTCCTTTTAACTGCAAATCTTAACCGTTTCGATCCACTTTACATGGACTAAATCAGCCTTAGGTTTAGATTCAGTTTAATTAAATGAGTTTTGGCACCAAGGACATTAGTGCTTGAGGATCACAAACATAAAGAAGTTCATCCCGGAGAGCAGCACACGACCTCCTGGAATAATCATCTGATTTTGAGCTGCATGAGAATCTGAGTGTAATTTGAGAGCGAGAAGTAGTTTGTTCACATAGACGGCCGTTATGAGGGGAAACGCAGCATGCAGAATGGCCGTGTGTGTGTGTGTGTGTGTGTGTGAGGATTATTACAGTCTGTATAGCGAAGAAAATGCCAGCACTCCGCCTCTGTTCCCACTAACTACTGACAGTTGGCAGCGTGTAGCTGGAGAGATTTGGAAATGGATTTCCTCCAGGGTTGTTTTTTTTTTTTTAAATGCATGGCTTTTACCTGAAAAAGATCTCTGTATGTCAGAACATCCCTGATTTTGTACAGTGGTGCGTGAGAGCATTGGTCAAGTGGTAAAAGATAAACATAACGATGAAACATGTCATCCATGTCTTTTTTGAATTAATATAAAATTTTCATACACCTTTAGCTATTAAAGAAAATGACACTTGTTAAACATGTTACAATAATCCCCTTATAGTAAACCACCATAATACAGTATCAACAAATGTTTGGGAATCCATCCGTCTTTGTGAATTTGCAGTTAACAAATCACCAATCAGAATTGAGAACGGAAGAGATTATTATTTTAACAGAGAGCATTGAGGAATTTAATGTAGAATTAATAACTGTACTTTTCATTTGCAGTATATAAACGGCTTTGTATTTCTTTTTAATTCTTGTGCAATACTTATATGTACTGTACATCATGACATAGTACTCAATGAGCGTGCTTGCGCGAGTGCGCGTATATACCAGTGAGGATGTCAACTAATGCCGAGCTAATGCTCTCACTTTTTCATCCTTTAGGTCATTTAACCGTTGAAACCAAACACTATAAGTCTCGAGCATGCGTCTATATCCTCCCCTAATTCACCCGTGTGTACACACAGCATTATTTCGAAGTATTTGTCTAATACACGTTGATGAATGGAGTTCCTCGGGTTCTCGCCCTTCCCCGGAGGCGCTTTAGAGCAAATTTGCGATGTTTGCTCAGAATATGTCTCTGAAAACAAATCGGCGTACTGTTTACCGGAAAGTAATGTACTTAACCTATAGCCATTTTTCACCGAATTAGCCAGCAACAGAAAATGTTTTCATGGTCTCTAGCAGACTGTAAATGTACTAAATCCATAATCGCCGCTGACAGACATAATGCACACGTTTGTGTTGCAATCCTACAAAAATGTCGAGTGAAAAAAAAAAGCACCATGAATACATTTTTCAGCTGCATTAAAAACAAAAAAAAAACAAAAAAAAAAACAACTCTGGACGTACAGTATAGTAAGGTCATTATGTGAACTTATTTTCGAATGGATTTCTCCTGTAAGTTTCCAAAGCCAACGCAGTGATAATGGCCCTTTCCCGAGCGTCTACCTGCTTTTCCTTGGACTCAAGCGGCCTTGACTTGAATCTCAATCCCACAATTAGGCAGCCTACCGGCTCTGATGGATCGTCCGGGGGCCTCCCGCTATCCTGCTGTTCCGCTAAAGGCATCCCATAACCCGAGATGGAGAGATTAATTAAGATTATCAGGTGCACGGGCCCAGTACTTATCTGTTTACCCTGCATTCGGGGCCTAATAGGGAAAGCAAACACAGATATAGCTGTGTCCTATTTGAGCACAATTGTAGCTGATGAGTGGGGGAGATAAGGAGGGCAGCGCAGGGAGGAAACGCCGCTTTCTTTCTCCAGGCCCAGCAGGAGGCTCCTGACTAAAGCCTGAATAACAAATGAGTTTTGCTGTGGATTTGGCTAATCATCCCGGGCCTCGGAGCCCCCCGGACAATTCTCAACTTATCGCAAGAGTCAGAGCACTTGAACCGCAGACCCCTTACCCCTAATTAACGACGTGGCCCAAATGAAAAACAGCTGGAAATGATTACATAATTAAAGTGCCTATGGGGGGAAAAAAAGCATAATTTCTGCAGCCATCGCCATAAATCTTGTGCTGTCCGAGTCCATACTTTCAACGTGAACTTTTTCCCGAGCAGGTTAATGCATTACTCATACAAAAAACAGTATCCCTTTGTGTTTTCATTGGACCTGCTTAATAACAAAGAGCAGTGTGAGCAGACCGCTGCTCTCTCCCCTTCCACCAAAGCCGCTTTTGACACTTTCGGCATACCTCCATGTGTGAAGCCTCCCCCACCTCGCACGCCCCCGAATCTCAGCACCTCCACTGCTTGGAACCCACCTTTTTAACACTGTTAGCCACTGAAGACATCATTAGAGACACGGACGTGCTGCCGCTGGCTCTCCAGTTCTGAGAGAGAGAAACCACAGGACTGCAGTCGGCACTCCACCCAGGTCTCCTAAAAATCCTTTGAAAAAAATATATAGCTTAGTTTGTGAAAAGGAAAAAAAAAAATGTGTATAGTTAAAAAAAAAAAAAAAAAATACTGAAATATTTTGTGCTCCATGCCTGACTGCCGATAGTTTTGCTAAATACTTTACTGAACATTAAAAACTATGAATAAATACTAAGGGAACCCAGAAGCAACATTTGGTTATACTTTTGATAATTCTACGTCATGACTAACTTCCGCACTCCCATGCCGAAGTGACAGCAAAGCGCCAATTAAGCAATTACGACAATTTCACCGAATAAGCTCTAAACGCCACTAAGTGTATTGTAGACGAGGGCCGCACGTCCAGGCGCCCGTAATACGTGATACTTCTGCCAGCTTCCCTCCTGGATGATTAATAGTTTAATTTCTCTGAATTGTTTGGACACACAAATAATTTGATAGAGCGTCGGCTATTACCAAATCTCGTAATTGACGTGTTACCATGATGAAAGGCTTAATTTGTTTTCAGAGCACTTACTGGGTTCGAGAAGCCACTCGGCTCACCATCATCAATCATCCATCACTTAGGCCGAGTGTTATAGCCTGTGAGTAGCCAGCAGAGGTAAATGGCTGCACTCATAGCGCGCTTTCTTTCTGCTTTAACCGTGCTCTTACTGTTTACACTGTAAAGCTCATTACGCCGAATCCTCTAGTAGCTTACTTGTCCCATTAAAAATGTGAAACTGTCCTGAAACGAAACCTAACCCTTATTAGCTGTCGCTCATTCAAAGGTCAGTGACAAAGGTTGCTTTTTTTAAGGAGGACAGTGAATGATTATTTGGATGGTAAAAAAAAAAAAAGATAAACACTAAAAATATAAGAACTCTAACAATTACTTGAACAAAGTCTTCTCTTATAATGCATGATAAGCTTACTCTACAGGATCTCAATAGGGTTCCAGGCAGAGGATTAGAATGACCGTGTCAAAAGTTTAATTCTGTGAATATTGAGCCATTTTTGCATGGATTTGGAGGTTTGGATCACCGTGCTGCTGAAAGATCCAACAAAGGCTGCAGTCCAGACGGTTGTCAAATCCAATACCAGGTTTAGCCAAGATCAAGTCAAGACCAAGTCATAGAGAGGTCAAGGTCAAGATAGCGTCCGAATAAAAGTGAGAGCAAGTCAAGATCAAAGCCTTTCACCTACTTGGCTTTATTTATCCAACAAGCCAAATGATGATTTGTTTTCTAGAAGAACATAACGGTTCATATCAAAGTTTTTGGCACAATATAAAAATTACTTTTAAACTCTCTTTCAAGATCATACTTAGTGCAACCAGTGCCCAAGTACAAAATGCCAAAGTGTCACAGCTAAATCAATACAGAAAAAGGCTTGAGATCAGACTCAAGTCCTACAGGCTTAGATCTAACCATGACTCACGTATTTTCTGAAAATGTTTCCAAATCTACTTCACGGAACCCGTGACGCCGTTTATCCTTTACAATACTTTGGCGCTTTTTTATGTACAAAGTTTGTTGGCAAAAATCTCTGTTGTCTCATCCGACCATAAAACCCAGTTCCAGTAAAAAAAAGATCTGACAGAATCTAAGAAATTCCACACTCTTAGATTGTACTTTGGATGAAGGAAAAGACTTCCTTGTCACTGTGAAATACTTGCTTTTTCGTTTTATGGTCATCTGACTTATGCAGGTAAACACACTTGTCTGATTTCATTTGTGTGTTCTCGAACCTTATACATGTTTTAAACCCATGTGTTCCAAGGGTGGCGATAATTCTGATCATATAACAATATGAAGTAGCAGCCTACTACTTTATTGTATTTAAAAAAATTTTTTTTATTATTATTAAACATTTGGTTAGTATAAACATAATGAAATAATTTTAAAGCAATCTTTTCAAAAAGCAGTTTTTTTTCATCTAACACTGTAATAAAAACCAACAATTAATATATAGTATAAAGAAAAATAAAAAACTATGTACTTATAAAATTATATTATAAATTATTTTATTTTCTTCTATTTATTTTTAATAAATACAATTATTAATATGTCATGAGGAACTACAAATCTAAAAAATAAAAAAATAAAAAAGGTTTCTGCCTACAAAATATTTTTAATACTTCATTTTTCCCCTCACTTTTAATCTATAAAAATATTTTAATATGTGATGAAGTGGGCCATATATTTTATTTGTCTGTAATTTAAATAAAATAAAAAAAAATTCAAAATCCCTTTAGCCAAAATTGAGAGATTTTTTCCCTCCTTTCTTCACACGTATTGAGTGTTTTCCACTAAATCCAGGCTCTCAGATCGAGCTGATACCCGGCTCTGCCACACAGAGATCCAGCATTAAAGCCGATCACGCTGGCAGCGTCTAAATCCGAAGCAGATTGCCTCTATTTACCTTACTCTTCTGTGACTTTAAACAGCATCAGCCAATTACAAGCCCAGTGCCTCTAACCCTGGCCATGACTGGCTCGCCGACGCTTTCTTCTCTCAGGCTGTGTTACTGTAAACGAGTTTTCTATGGTCGAGCAGAGCTGTTTTTCTAACCGCGCATGTTGACACATCAGCGTGCTGCCACACAAAGCCGTGATTGGGACCATGGCCGTTTCCAGCACATTTCAACCCTTTGACAGACTGAAGGTTAAGATGTTCTGAATTAGATTTGAATTACAACCACTAAATGCTCCTGTCAGGGCTAATTACGCCTGACACTGGCCATGTGCATTCAACCGACTGCCTTTTATAACACAGCTTAAACAAAGGCATGCACCTAAAAAGCATATCTCCTGAAAATTGTCAAACTGTAATGCGTTAATAAAGCGACATTTATCATCTAACAATCCTAATCCACGTTTCATCCTGAAAAGAGCCAGCAGCACATTCTTGTGGATTTAGTGCCAGAGTGTATAGCTATTGTTCAGTTTAGGTATGTTTTTATCAAATCAAATGATAAGATCAGATCAAGCATCTCACACATACAATATAATCGACTCCTTAGATATGCATAAAAACACACACTAGAATTTCTTTTTTGTTTATATATCATTTAAAGGTATGATTCATCATATCAAATTCATATCTGAATAAAAATGCCTCCACTCCCCCGCCCTCGCTGATGCATCACGATGGTTTGACACAGCTGCGGGGTCGGGGAGGAAAACGAGAAGGAGAGACTCTTAAACAACAGTCAAAGCTTTTTAGACAAATTAAAGAATGAAGAAATAAATTAAAATTCCTGTGTACACGGGTGAAAATAAACAGGGAGCCTCGGTGGGCACGAACGGCCTCCAGGAAGGGTCTCTGCTCTTTCTCAGAGTCGGAGCCCCCGGTTTGGGCTCCACTCCAGGTGTGAAAGGTTCACCTTGGGCACGGGTCAGCTAATCGGTGATTTTTAACACTGAGTATAGATACGAGCAAGAGCATTGAATATGGAACAAACATAATTCGGAGATTTATTTAACTTTAAAGGCAGGTCACTAATATGATGCTAAAAGTGTGTTTATTCTTTACTCCGATATGGATTATTTCTGTACTGATAACCCGGGGGTTCATTATGTTCTTGTAACAGCGAGTGATTTATTCCTCTTATATGACAGGAATTTGCCCACAATTAAATCTTTTAAATGACCAGGAAACACATTTCTTCCTGTTATCGCTTGATAAGTGTCAAATCCAACAAAATCACTGTTTGACGAGTCTGAGCAGCAGTGAACAGTCGAGCTTGTGGAACGCTTTCTCAAAACCACAAGTGGACAAGCCATGTTCATTTTATTTATTTATTTATTTACTTGCTTGCTTACTACCTGGGGCTATTTAAGCCTTACATCTATGAATGTTGACACTGGAGACTCCTTCCATGAATGTTATACAGCACATAGTAAATGCAATAAACATCACCTCAGTCAGACTCTTAACATATCGATGGCTACATGCTTTTCTTTTCTTTTAACCAAAAAACATTTATTTTAATTAGAAGACACATGATAGAAACTTGTGATTTACTTTTTCTTTGTCAGAGCTGCTATTATAAATATAAATCACACCTTTCAGAATCAGGAATGATTTTATGATGTATGTTAGGAGTATGTTGTATGTTCGTTTAAATTAAATAAACGATGATGATTTAAACGTTTAAACGAGATGTTCTGATTCATAAAATGTAAATCTAAAACAGCTACAAAATTGATCAAGATTTAAGTCACTGACTAACAGGGATCAACTGAGTAATATACTGCGTCGTTATTATTTTATAACTAGTGGAATAAACAGTTCCTGGAAATGCTCTTAGAGATTTGGACTAGACTGTAGTTCTTTGTCATCCGAGTGCTTTAACTAGTCCAGCGACGCCTCATTACAGCTCAGACTTGGACCCCGGGTCTTGCCTTCCGGGACAGCCACTTCACAGCTCTGTAAGTGAAAAACACACACACACACACACACACATACACTTCCTAGGGCACTTTAGAGCCCGGAGAATTAACTCGCCGCTCTATTTATAGGCCTGCATTACACACCAAGTGCAAATTAGGTTACTCAGTTGTATACACAAAGCAATAGCCCAGGGGTCTTAGCTCCTTCCAAACACACTGAACAAAACTCTTACTGAACTTAATGCATGCTGCTTATCATCAAGGGTGGGATTAGACCAGGATTTGGCCAGTTCTGGATATGTATATATCATAGTTTTATTACTTGTTGCATGCCTGAGAAAATACACAATCAGCCCAAATGCATACCAAGAAAAAAAAAAAAAAAAAAAAAAAGCAGCGCTGTCATATTGGGTTGTGAGGCCACAGCAGTACACAGCACTCCCGTCTGAAAAGCCCCAACATCTGAAACCATTTAATTAGCTCTCCCCGAATCATGCCCTCCGCTCCAAAGAGGCATTAAATAGCTCAAATGAGGAGTTTGTTGTGGTGCGTCTGGAACAGGTTTGGTTTGCCTCATCTCATCAGCTGTTTGCGGCCTTAACCCAAAACGCTGCCCGAAAAGCAGGAACTCTCCAAATAGGATTTGAAGCCTTTTAGAAATAATTGTATAAACAACCAGTCACCAGGTTAGAGGGATTACGGCATCTGAGACGTACTATAGGGTTTCTTCGGGAAAAGGTAACATTCTGTAAAGTGAACCTGAAAGCCAAGAAACACTGGCTGACTGAAAACCATACTGAGCGGGAAACAGAATTTTCAAAAATAAGCACATTTGCGCATTACGAATTGGTTCCAATTTGCCAAGAGGACTAAACTGTGCAGATAGTTTTAATAGGCCTTTACCTCAGACATGTCATATTTCTCCTAATTCCATCACTCAGAGTGGCACCACACATTGATCGTGACAGATTTGGATACACGTCAACTTGTATGTTTCCTTAACCTACATACCAACCGAACATGCTCTCGTGCAATTGTGGCTACGACAAATCAACGCAGACACGCTAGCCCAGCGCTCTTTATGAACACTAAGCAAAAACCGGGCTTTAATAGTACTGTAACGCTATACACTGGCTTGTTTTTCTTTCCCCTCCAGATAATGCACGTGTTGCGTTGGGTTCGTTTCGCACACCGCCAACGCAGGCGATGTGAATATGTATCCACGTCTAGACTGAAAATAGACTTTCCAAATCGAACCCAGGTTCGCAATCTGTGAGTGTGTTTTCATAAAGGAACGAAAAAAAACACGCAAAGCCGACTTAAACAGCAGATTATCATCGGGTAGTGAAAGATCCCTGGTATTTTGTCGCTGATTTTGGTATTAAAACCTCGGCTTCAAAGTGCCTCATTACGCTAAGTCCCGATTTCATGGTCACAGCTGTGTTGTATTACCAATCACAGCGTCGCTGCGCGCAAAGGCAGCTGTGGATTCTCAGGAAGGACCGCGAGGGATGTAGAGGTTTATCTTCCACATATCCATGTCAATGCAGCGTCGCACAAATGTGCCATGCTTTGCAAAGGCGCCAAGGCTCCAGGCCTGCCGTTTGTAGGCACAGCTCCATAAAGGGAGAAAAAAAGATAAGAGTTTTTTTTTTTTGTCTTTCTTTTTCATTTTCACTGTTGGGAAAAACACTACAAAGCGCAGAATGGAAATAAAGGAGTTTCAGTTGTTTCCAATAGATGTCGAGGTCAGACTCAGTCTCGTGGCGAGAATATGATACACCAGAGGCCGAAACGTAAAATTATCAATTCCTAATTCAAACAGACACTCAAATTGCTGGGGCTTAAAACCTGAAACGCAAAATTATTTGATTCTATCCCGCTTTTAATAATGCTCGTCTGATGGCCCAATCAAGCTCCCCATTTCGGCTTGAGTTACTCACCAGTAAGTATATAATAAGATGACGAAATAATTGCCTTTTTGAAGACAAAAATGTCTAATCACCCATTGTGGTCAAAGTGGAAAGCTGTACAGGGGGTTTGGGTTACGATATATTTTTATCTAATCAGAGTGGCTGGTTTTCTCTGCTACATCTCCGAGTCGAGCACGGGGACATGGCTAAACACAAACGCGGTGGAATGAAACCGATCATGCATCACTGATGGTGCAAATTTCTATAAGGAAAAAAATAATTTCTGTGCTGAGGACGTTCTGACAGGCACTGAGGGTCAAATCCCTGGGCATGAACCTCCACTAACTATCCAAAGCACTCTAAAGAGAGGCTTCACTACTGACGCCATTCCCTAAGATTATATATATTTAACTCTTTCTGTTCTTTGAAAGAAAGAAAGATTCAATTACAGACTAAGAAAACTAGTCTTTTTGCACTATTAAACCCATCCTTGTGAAAAGAAGAGCGAAGAAAAACAGGAAATCAAAAAACAAATTATGCCATTCTTTAGTTGTTTTAGTAAGTTTTTTCAGGATACATCACTTTTAGAGTTATGTTACATCTTGTTTTATATTGCCACGTCTGCGCCAAAAAAACAACAACAATCAATCGCCTGTTTTACATTTGCAGGTTTGTTGACTAGCTTGCTAACTGTCTTATTTAACTTTTTTTCCACTGTTGTTGCTCTTGTCTGTCTATGTAGAAGGTTTTAATTATTTTATTTGGCTTTAATAAGTAGCTTAAGTCTTTTTATTCTATCCTTCTACTTTCCAGAGAAATATAATGAGTTTAGTGATCTCGCTAACTAGGCTGACTAGTTTTTTTTTTTCTTCTCTGAGGTAAAAATAATCAGCTTAAAGTTAAAATGTATGATGCTACGTGAAACCTTTATCATATCTGATATTTATTTTTACAGTTTGACTAACAAATTAATCACTATTAATAATTCAATAGCATTTTCCATGGCTAGCTTAGTTGCTAGTTCACAAGAAAGCTAGCTAGTGTATTAACAACAACCTAAAGATGGTCAGCAAGTTTTGGTGGGATTGTGAAAGATTTTTGTTAATGTATTTAATCTCAGAATGTGAAGAGGTAGAAAGTGGTTTTACAAACTCATCGCACTCGTCATCTCATAGATTGCGAAGCATCAAATGCAGATTCTCTAATTCATTTACCTTTGAATGTTCCTTAAAAACAATGCACAAGTTCTTGGTCTTTAATTTTTAGGAGATAACAGTATATCACTATTTCTCATTTATGTTTGAGCTCATTTCATCAGAAATATTTCACTATAAAAGATATCTAATGTGTTTCAGGGTGAAGGTTTTGGTTAACGTTCCAGTATATAACCACACTCTGATGATAAAGAAAAATAAATCCATATTTTTCTCATCTTCCTCTAGTTACGTCTGGAGCACATGGACCACCATATCGAGTGAGAGCACTTAATTTTTCTTCTTTTATCAATGAGGAAAAATGTTCCGGTTTCTATTGTTAAAACCATTAATGTCATTCAATCCAAAAATGCATTTTTGTGAGATACCAATTCTTTTTCTTTTTTCTTTTTTTAACAAGAGCCATGTGCAAGCGTTTATTTCTCAAGGACATGCTGTGAGCTTGTGTATGTGAGAATGTGAGATAGTGTCGTGGGACACAAAGGTGTGAGAACAGCTACAAGACACTTACAAGCCGTGTGGGTGGACCTGTCCATCCGAGGAGGTTCACAGGGACATGAACACTGGACAGAAGCGCTGGGGTTATGACCGCAGGATCGGGTCGTGGCTGCGCAACATCACCTCTCGACAAACTCAGTGTTTCTGCTTATGCTCTGGGGCCTAAACATACTAGAGTAATTACCTTCAGATGATAAGGAATGTACTCTGTATTACTGCCCACAGAGCTGGTGTTCAGTATTAAGCTTCGACAATTCACACAGAACTAATGACACCTGTTGAGACATTTATTTTTTTATTTTGATATTTTTAATATATTAAGAATAGCTGAATCGTCTAAAATTTTTATTTGAAAATCAAGCACATTTTTATAATCTATTAATTTTCTAATCTCACACATCTCAGAGAAAATCCTGTAGTTTAGCCAGTTCCTTACCTGTGCTGTGGTGGCCAAAAGTAGTGAGCAGATGAAATAATGACATTCAAGATAATAAGAATCATTTGTTATTTAATGCAATGAAATTGCTTTACAGCAATCTTTATTTAGCATGAAGTCATTTATTCTTCAAAACCTGCTGGATCCAACTGGGCATAGAGTCAAAAATACATCTGCAGTTCTCTGGTGTCACTCGCTCAGTCCGTGCCTGTCTGCTCGCTTCCTGTAGATCAGGTACAGAAACAAATTTGCCACAGACGTTTGCAATTCACTTGAGAATTCCCGTTTAGCCCGTTTGTGTGCAGAAATGGACACACCGGCTTCAGAAAAGAAAAGTCCTACCACATCCATTAACTAAATCAGCTGATTCTAATTAGCACAACTCTTCAGCCAGATCAGCTAGAACTAATTGATGACATCACCTGTTTTGTGTACAGGGAGAGCTATAATACATGGCACATGCACTGTTAATACTTTTGGCACTGCTCAATCTGAAATGTATCTAGTTGGTATTCCTTCCTATTCAGTGTTGTTAAAATAGCAGAAGTAATTTAAACGATTCAATACACGTACATAAAAAATTTATTCAAATAAACAAATTCCTTGTTTTCCCATTTTCATTTGCAGCACCATTGTTGTCGCTGATTTTCCTAGAAATGCAAGCTTTTCTCATTTCAAGATGGCCGTCTTGACTGTTTTCAGCTCTGATGTTGTTTCGTCCATAAAATAAATAAATAAATAAAATTGATGAGAAACCACAAGGAAAAAAAAGAATAATTTTAGGATGATGTTTGATTTTGACTTACCTGAAGGCTATAAGCTTCCCCTTTCATCTTAGCTAGATCACCCTCGTGGCGACACAAGACAAAAACTTTAAACACCAAGCATGGCCTGGTTGTTTGACTACATTTGACGTGAACAGTTTTTTCTTCTTCTTCAAATTTGTTCTTGTCATTCAAGCATGTCCAGCATAGGGCTGGTGTTATTTCTTACATTTTCAGCAAAGCAAAACAAGAACGAAAGCATTTACGTATGAGAGAAAATGGTTTTGCAAAACATAAAACCCATTTGAAGCAAATGAGGAAGACATGACTGTTCGACTAGGCCGGTCTCATTATCTGCGCCTGAAAACAGTGGGAGCTATTTAGTGCCACCACTCAAGACTAAACCAATGTTATTGCAAATGGAAATAAGCACAGGGACCCAAAACGATTCTTTTAATTATTTCTGCATCTCCGCGCCTCGAGCCGACCCGCTGTTTGGCGAAGCCCCCTGCCCAAACCTCATTTCAATATTCCTGCATTTGCCGGAGTGCTTCATAAGCGTGGGGGAACAGGAGACGGGGAGAGCTCAAGACTATCAGTGATGGCAAATCAAATGTACTCGAGAGCTCATTGAAAGGCCTGAACGCGGGTAATTACCACCAGATAAGACCTCCTGCCTCATTCTCATTACTAACAACCGCACACACTGAGGGGTCGACTCTTTAGGGATTTCACACATGAAAATATTCATATTCCATTTCTGCATCCTTTAATAATCACAAAATAAAGGATTATATCTACATCCACGTTCATTACTGGTATAATGCTTGAATGTATTACCGGAGAAATCCAACGACCCTCAGCGATGCGTGATTAAAAACGTAGCAAACACAACGCTACGCAAAACACAAACACAATGTGTTGCGTGTCAGCCCCCCAAAATATATATATATATATATATATATATATATCCCAGCCTGGAACACTACACAAACGGAGCTCGGGGGATGCTCGTGCTCTCGCCCTCTCAAATCCCTCAGTGCATAATGAGATGAATCTATTAGCATAAGCCAATTGCTCCTAAATGGAGTGGTAAAGAAGGCAATAGCACATTAGGCAGTTAACAACCGACTTCCTAATTGTACAAGTGAAAAGATAGTAGGATTAAGTGTGTGTTTATCCCCAGCGATCCATTAACACTTTCTCCCGAGAGAATTGAACCCCAGTGTGGCTGACCTTTCACATTCACATCCAGGCAAAGCAGGCCCCAGGCTTAAAGCAGCTCCGACTACACACATTACAATGAGCGGACGTGTATTTGCTGGATGCTGTTAAAACACCTCGGTACACTGTTTCACTAACGCATGCATAATCTGCATTCTCTTACTGAGCAGCTCAGCTGTTAAAACTTCTTCATTAGAGAATGTTAAAGAAAGATGCGAGTTCACATCTGTTGTTAAACCTGAAATGCTCTGGGACTGGATTATAAATGGATCGTAAGTGGATAAAAGCGTCTGGTGAAATGAATCAACGACAAGGTGGCAACTCTACTCGTCTGACTACTGCCCAGTCTCCCACAACCCAAGACAGCCAAGGGACACAAATAAAAAATAAATTTAAAAAAAGAGAAAAAAAAAAAGAATGACTGATTTTGATTTTAGACTTTTAACTTAAAAAATGTAAAACTTGTACTAACTTTTACAGTAACTAAAAATTGTAGAAATAACCACAAAGAAGTAAAGAAACACATCCAGGTTTTCTATTATCAAATTACTCAAGTGGTCTCATTTAATAAACTTTCATATGTTCTGATTTTATCATAAAGTTCAAAGATTAAAACTGACATATAAATCAGAATTTTAAGTAAATAAAGTTTAAGTAACTACACTTGAAAGATTAAAAAGTACATTTAAGCAAATAAGTACATTTAACTCTAAGTGATTTAAAATAAATATATTTGCTTAAACTTACTTAAGTTTAAATAAATACCTTTTAGTAAGTTAATATATGTATATTTAAGTAAATTAATTAGTTCATGTAACAACGTAAGTAAGTTTAGGTCATTTTATGTTAAGTTTAAGTAAGATTCCACTAAGTGAAATGAGGTACATTTAAGTATATTACATTTATAATAAATTCATTAGTATTAATAAATAAGTTTAAGTAAGCATAAGTATGTTTGGGCAATTTTAAGTTAGTACATGTAAGCAAGTTATATTTATATACATTAAGTTATATGTAAAAATTTGTTTTTCTTTTTTAACAGAAATAAGTACATTATTAAGCAAATATATTTAAGAGTTTAAGTAAATAGGTTTAGGTAAGCAGAAGTAAGTTTAAGTTTAGGCAATGAAATCTTTTTAGGTAACTATACTTAAAAAGATTACATTATCTATGTTAGCCACATTTATTTTTGTAATGTAAACATTTTATAAAAAATTATATCCATGTGAACAATGCTGTTTTTAACAAGTAATGAATATATATTTATAGGATATAACACATATTAAACAGATTTATAGGAAGAGTTCATATTTACTATAAGCAAGCCTATGTTAGCCATATTTATTTTTTTATTTATTTAAGTATTTTAAAGGAAATATGTATATTTAAGTAATTTAACTTAAACAAAAAAAAAATTAATAAATTTTTTTTAGGAATATCATTTGTTCAATCATTATAAATGAGAGAATTGTTTGTATAAATCCAAAAGCTGGGAACGTCCTAACATCACACCTGGCCATTCCCTTCTCTACCACTGAGGGTGCAGTTTGGATGCATCTCTCTTAGAGAGCGAAGTTTCTAAAAAGCTTTGCCTCACCTGAAGTGTCTTGTTCACACTTGTTCTTTTTTTGTTGTGGTTGTTTGTTTGTCTTAATGAATAAGGCTGACAGATGTAGTTTTCTAATGGCACATCAAGTCCTCATAATTGTCATCTTCTATTAAATTTAATGGAAAGACCATTTAAATACGCTCATTGTTCTGTTAAAGCAATTTGTTCAGACTTGTATATTTAATCATACTTATAATCATTAAGGTTATTTAGTATTGGCACTCTCAGCCATACAGGCATAACAGGCTTATACTCTGCCCGACAGAAAAGAACAAACAAAAAGATTTCATTCAATCACCTTTAGCTTTAATTATGATTATGAAAAATTATTCCTGGTGATTCAGTACATTCAGGTCGTCAGCTGACTTCATTTTATTGCCACATAACGTTGCTGAGTCTCGACCTGAGCAACTGATCAACCCCAGATCATAACACTGTCACACACAGGCTTGTACAGTGGACACTATGCATGATGGGAGCATCGCTTCATGCGCTTCCCTTCCCTTCCCTTGACACGCCCATCACTCTGGAATAGGATCAGTCCGGACTCATCAGGTCACATGACCTCTTATAATCGCTCTAAAATCCAATCTTTATGCTTAATAACAATTTCACCGCTTCTTTCTGATGAGTCTCACCAACAGGTGATTTTCTTATGGACACACAGCTGTTTAGTCCCAATCCTGAGAGTTCTCATTACATTGTATGTGTGTGTGTGTTTGGAAATGCTCTTACTTTCTAACATATGATTATATACAAATATATAAAGCTATAGTTTTGACTATTGTTTTTTTACCATGAAATTTCACCAAGTGTGATCACATGATTTTGTTGGTTTTTCGACCACATTTCTTCCACAAAGGTGACGGACGGTTCAGCTCTATCTTTCCAGGCTTTGATAATCCGTTGAAGGTTTCTTAACCCAGTTCCGGTCATTTTAAATCTCCTTAGTTGTTTTCTTTGCTTGATGCAGCCCCAGTAATTCAACCATTCTGAAATGGTTTTTGCTTGGCCAGATGGTGTGTTTTATATTCAGATATTTCTGGTGTGCTACTGCCACACTTTGTCAAACTGGCGAGGGGAAAATCCAGTGTGCTAGTGATTCCCAAACTTTAATGACGTTTTTATAAGTAGACGACGCAACATTTCTGGAGAACAGCATAGAAATAAACGGCAACTGAGTTTAATGGGAACGTCAAAAAAATTTTTTTTATATATTATATATGACTCACTTGACAGGCAAAAAAAAAATGAGAATTGTCTACTAAACTAATCGAGCAAAGCTGCAACGATGACCGCAGAAGCCACACTGCCTCAGGAGAATGTGTTTCGCAAAGAACCACAACCCTGAGAGAGGGGGTTGAGAGGAGGGGAAAAAAAAAAAAAAAAAAAAAAGACTGATAGACTGGCAGCGGGTCTGATTGCTGATTCAGATGTGTACATGCAATGGAAGCGCACACGCGCACGTGTGATCGCTATCTTCCCCTACGTGCAGAGGTTATTCCCCGGCCTGCCCTTAAACACAGGGTGCACGGAGCTGGATCCAATTACGCATGAGGAAGCCCAGACACACTCCACACAGCTTGAAGGCCCATCAGTAAGCCTGAGCATTAATAACCCATTCCTGATCTGGCCATTGTAATGGGCTGCCTGCGACACACCGTAATCCTCCTGCGAAGGGGAAAAAGGGAGAGAAACAAATGAGGAGAAGAGCGACAGCAAAGAAGCAAAATGCCTGCGCTGGGCATCATTTCGGTCGTCGGCTAACCTCGCAGAAAACAAGATGCCGCGGAGGTCGACGAGGACGATTTGTGCGAGCGCTGATTGAGATGTGGTTTATTCAGAGGTAGAGGTCAGGGAAAGGGAGGGGAGGGCGTGGGGGGGGGGAAGAAAAAGAGGTTTTGGCAAAGCGGTGCAAGTGGAAAACAACGAGCCGCTGCTGCATATTTATTTGTCATCTCTTTGTTTTTACAGCGCAAAGGATAAATGGCTCAAATGACGTGGCGTGAGCCTGCACATTGTCAACACAGGTAATAAGTCACTGCTGCCCTCCCATTCCCACACTTGAGCCCGGAGCAGCGTGCCGGCCTCCGTTTGGCGTTCCATATATATTTTTATCATATACACACACACACTTTCCCCACAGCAGCTAGATATTTCCTCATGCGCCCTCCTCACCCTACCCAAAGATTATCTAAGGATCTAAGTGGACTCGTCCCAGATGAGCTTCCCTCTTTCCCCGAACACTCCATCAATACGATCGTGTTATTTTTAAGACATGATTTGTAAAGAACTTTACTACGCTCTGGAACCCGAGCGCACAGCTCTTCCTCCCGTACTCTCCTGTAAAACACATCTTCAACACGTCTGTCAGCACTCCACCCTCCTCTCGCAAATCACCGCAGTGCCACATATTAACCTGCGCACACACCCCTCCGCCGACCTCCTGATCCATCACGGGGAAACGACAGATTTCCAACATCGCTGCCTAAATTCGAAAAGTAAATCACAAGCCAAAACCAGCAGAGTTTTCAAAACGGTAAATTTTACATAATGACCATTTTTAAGGTTGCATCAATCAGTAGCTTTTTTTTTTTTTATTCCCCGCTCTTGCGTTAGCGCCAGAATGCTTGCGCAGCTGACATGAGGTCATTTCTCACCTCACGAGCCTGTGCACGCCGCCCTCGTTTTCCACCTCTTGGCAAAAAGCCGGGCAGAGCCACACAGAATGCGCGTGCACCAAATTGGATACACACAAAACCGTAAAAATACTGCCTTCCGAGTGTGAGGATAAGAGTACACACACACACACACAAACGCAAAGCTTGTATGCACTGCTATACAAAGCTGTGTGAACATGCGATTAAAAACATGGCTTGTGGTCGCTGAGAGCGTTTAAACCGTAGGACCCGGGGCGCTCATAAAAAGTGTACGGGCCAGCGCTCTGCCTCGGTTAGAAAAACACTGAGGTCATCGATGTACGCTCACTCGCCCACCCAAAAGCTCCCTTAAAAACTGACCTTTGACCTTGAGCCGCTATGACGCCGGCTATTACGATCTCTTGTACAATAAATTTGATATCAAACTGCAATACGTCAGTTCTCGGTGATATATTATGACATATAATCATGTTTTATTGAATATGAAAGATGATTGCGTATTTAGACTACGCCAAGTATAGTGTGGCGCAACAATTTTTCAAAGGATCAACAGGGAAGGTTTTGGGGTCAACAAAGATTACCAAAAAATTTTAAAAAAAATAATAAAAAAAAGACGCCTTCCTCCGTGAGAACAAACTGTTGCAAGTTTTATTTCCATTCAACCACGAACACAAGTGCCTTGAGGCTCCTAGGAGTTACTAGAAATTAGACTGGAACTGGGATCTTTAATCAGATGAGCTTTTCAGGAACCAGTACTTCAAGTGGTTTAGAGAGAGATAGAGGAGGGGGGGAAAGGGTGGTTATTCATCAAATCCCTGCCGTTTGGGATCGTTCAGGTTCTGTGTAAATCCCTTGGAAGCTTGACTTCAAGACATACGAGGAAAATCATTTTCTCCTTCATTCATCATCAGGATTGCAGCGAGTCTGCGGAACACACCCTGGATGGCACACCACTCCATCACACTCACTCACTCACCCACCCACTCACTCACTCACTCTCTGGGGTAATTTGGTCGATGGAGGAAATAGGAGGACTCGGAGGAAACCCATACAAACATCAGGAGAACATAGCAACCTGGTATGAGGATCAATCTGTACATGGAAATCCTGACAAGGGGTTTCGAATGAGTCATGGTTGGTTCTCCTAGTCATCTTGTAATGATATAAAAATAGTTGAGATATTTTTTTTTTCCCCTCAGGCTCATCACAGTCACCTGGCTGAACATCTGAGAAGGAGAACTCGCAGGAGAAGACGATGACTTTCAGGAACGTCTGTATTATAGAGTCGCCTGAGATTCCTTGCACTCATGAACCTCATTATGCTCTCGTTTGCAATACGAGATTAAACTAATTGACAGGGGGTAGACATTTAACCATAATGTATTTCAGTAAGGGTGCCAATAATTTTAGAGCTGACTTAAAGATGCACAAAAACGTACAAAAGAAAAAAATCCAGGATTTAACCAGTGTTTTTCAAATACAGTTTAAATAAATAAATAAATAAAAATAAGTAGAAACAAACAAGAGGCGAGAAATGGACGACCATACCATAACTTTATTGTAGATACATTTAACTACAATTATTTGGGAAAAAAAAAAAAAAAAAAAAAAAACTGGGAAAATAAAGAGTATTAAAGGTGTTTTTGTGATCCATAAGGTGCAGATTGTAAACCACTGCAGCACTTTTACAGTATGAATAAGAATTCGTTCATGTCCCTTGAAACAGCGCTGCAGCTGCGCGATGGCCCTCGGGATGAAAACGCTGCCCGTCTCGAGCGCCGCGTTCCCACCATTAACCCCCTTCCCAAAGACACAGGGAGACGAGGAGACGGGGAGGAAAAAAAATTATAATAAAATAATTCACATCAAAATTCCGGAACCAGCTCGATGCTGATACGAGTGCATTTGATTATTAGTTTTTTTCGGTCACAACACAAATAAGGGAAACAAAAAAAAAAAGAAAAAAAAAAAAAAAAAAAA
>JAQMYJ010000005.1:27404205-27452928 GCA_030014305.1 Clarias laeviceps
AAAAAAAAAGGGATTGGGAAAAAAAAGGGGGGGGGGGATGGAGAGCGCTCTTTACTGACATGCACTAACTTGATCTGGAACTACGATATGATAAATATAATCTAACTAATGAGGGGGAGGGGCTAAACGTAATTAACACAAGACATGCCTGTCTGAGCAACCCATCGATTTACAATTGAATATTGACAATATTAACATTAAGGCAGGACATGAAGTTATTATACACAGGACATACATTTCGCCCCAGATTGTAGAGATCAACAATTGTTTATTTTTTTTCTACAGTGTAATTCTCTGATGACGTCCTGCAGGCACGGTGTACGTTGTATCTTTCTGATCATTTATTATTATTATTATTTTTTTTAAATACAATTGCAAAATACCAACATTGGAACAGCAGCAAAGGCCAAAACCATAATTCTGTTTTTTTTTTTTTTAATGTAACGGTATAATCATATATACATTTTTTTTCTTTCTGACATGAGGTAAAATATGGCGCCCAAGTGCAATGCTCATTTGTGCTACATGTACGAAGAGGAAAAAAAAAGAAAAAAAAAAAAAAAGGACCAAACCTTTGAGCCAGGAAGAGAAACAAACAAAACAAAACAAAAAACGCATTCTGCAATACGACGGAGGACTAACCTGACGCTGAAACCCCCTTCCGACAGCGAGGGAAGTTAAGCGGTTGTTTTACACGGCGGTGACGTTGTTCTCTAAGCTTTAGCTCAAGTGCTTAATCGTTTGATGACGCAAATGGAAAAAAGAGTGGGTGTGGCACCGTATGAACCATTTCACATTGTGTACAGAAGAGCTTCACGAACATCTGATATTCAGATAGAAGAATGTGTTGAAAAGCTGGATGCAAAAGAAAATAGTTAGATACACAGCAGAACAGTTTGGTTTAAAAAAAAAAAAAAAAAAAAAACACTTCCTTCCTGTCTATTCTGAAAAATAACACAGATGAGGTCAAGTAGCCAAGATAAATGTAGTGCGCTGGAGTTACGAGTCTGTGTTTTATGCATGTAGCTAATGCACAGCAAATACCTGCCTCAAACCACGCCCACTTCATCTGACTGGCTGATGTGTTTCGATGGACTATAAGCGAGAACGTTAAAGCTGTACCGCGTCTTCCTGAAGGATTTTACTTCTTTTTTAAACAGACTGCAAATATTAATTTTTCAAATCAACACGTCATCTATTTTTTTTTTTTTTACAGTTAAGAGTTATATTCAATCCTGTGGAATGTTACTTAGCACCGGTCATAAGTTATAGCTGCTTGAGACGTTTTCTCTCATTGTCCTCTTTCATGAAGAAACTGAGAAGACATTACACTAGAGGAAAGAAAAAAAAAAACCCAACAACAACAACAACCTTGGATATAATTACCAGGAACCTCACGAAACGATATCACGATACCTACGTGGCGATTCGGTTTGTATCGCGATTGGCACGATTTTATAAAACGTCCACGATTTGATATTAAAATTTTTCCTCCCTTCAGATTTTGTTACAATTCTAAACAAACATACCTCCGACACGGGACGCTGTGCTGTGCGGATAGTTTAGAGTGCACCACCTATAGGAAGTTAGTGGAACAGCATCATTTCATCACTTTGAATTATTTTTGAATCCGTGTGGCAATACATGAATTGTCGCACAAAGCAATCGTAACTGAAATGATTTAGTTAATAAATCTAAAAAATTTGTTTTAAATCTTCCAGGACAATATTCAGCCGACAGCGCTGCACTGTGCCAAAAATTTTATTCCTAAGGCACCACATGCATCTTGGCTGCTTGAGTTTTCATTCGCCAGAAAAACAGTCTTGCGTTTGTGTAAATGTATTTTTTCAAATTTATTTATTTTTTAACGCAAACTATTCCTTCCTTCCGGGCCGGTCGCTGAATCCAGATGGAACGCAGGAGACGGAACCGAGACGAGGTGTGTGCAAGGTCGCTGAACTCTTGCTCAGATTGCACTCGGAGGAGTGTTAGTCAGGGTGAGGCCAGGCAGTGACGCTGGGGCTAAAAACACGCGGCACCTGTTCGCTACAATTAGCCCAAGATATCGTGATATATGATACAGATGGTACTTGGGTATGTTATAGAGACAAAAGGCACCATTGATGGGCATTGTATTAGGGACAAAAAATAATAAATCAATCATTTGAATGGGAATGGAGTCTAGTGCAAATTGTAGTGTGTGTGTGTGTGTGTGTGTGTGTGTATGTGTATACAAGCATCCCCGTGTGTAAGGTGCACAGAAGAGTACATGAGCAGATAGCTGTAATCTTTCAGACGTAGAAAGCAAGGTGGTTCTTTTTTTTTTTTTTTTAACACTACAAATAACATTGCTATCATTTTTAAAACTAAATCACACAGGGTGTTTGTGAGGTAGCGTCACCTGCGAGATTTCACTTCAGGAACGATTCCAGCCGTGCTGCAAAAAAAAAAGAAAAGAAAAAAAACAAAACAGCAGAGCGGGAGGTACCGACCAGGAATCACAGCGATCCTCTTCACTCAGTCAGGTAGTTAAGACATGTCTTCATGCGACATGAAAATGAACCCAAAATAATAAAAAATAACAATGCAAGGACTGATTAAAGCCTAAATCAGTTCAATTTCTGGCATTTGCATGATCATCACCACTGAGATAATCCCTCTAATCATGTATTTTTTTTTTTTTTTTTAAGCAAAAGTAAACACAGTGAAAATGCGCAAATGAAAGTTGACATGGCGGTAAGACTTAAAAAAGACAGGAAGGAGAAAAGGAAGGGAAACATGGCTTGTACGTGTTAAGCGAGCGGAGTGCAATCTGCTGATTTCCACAAGTGTTAAGCAAACCCTTTCGACTGGTTTTGATTAAAAAGGGGCTCCACACAGAGGCACTGAGCTGAAGCTTATGTAGAGAGAGAGAGAGGAAAAAAAAAACTGTCTCTCGTGTTTAGTTTTTTTTGTTTGTTTGTTTTTCTCATTTTGTGTCAAATTAATGAGAGAACATAAAAGCTGAAGTTATTTTTGTGTGCGGAGAACGTCTCAGCTTTTCTGCCCCGAAATTTCAAGTGGAAACGACGATGATGATGATGATGAAGCTGACCTCTAGAACTTGAATGCTGGCAAAAACAGGATGAGCAAACCCACGATTTAGGGCAAATAAAGAGGTATTATAGTTACAGTGCAAAAAAAGATGAGAAATTCAAGCTTGATAATAATAATAACAACAACAACAATAATAATAAAAATAAAACAGCACCAAAAAAAAAAAAAAAAAGAGAAAAAGAAAATGCATGCAATTAACTGAGGTATTCGAGTAAAAATGCCTATTAATATGAAGACAAAACACGTGAGACGACGAGCATTAAACTAAAGGCTGGGGTTTGTGTGGTTTTTTTCTTCCCCACATCTCGAGGCGAGCGAGATCACGGAGTTCACTTCCGACGCAGCGTTGCATCACTACTGACTTTGGTGAGGTGAATGAATATGATCACAACATCGGTACATAAAAGGTGCTCTGTGTCTTACAGAAGTATTCGATCTGTGTTTTTTTTTGTTTTTTTTTACTTTCTTTTTCATACAAAATCTGCAGCATATTTTTTCCCGAGTGATATGTCGTTTTTTTTTTTTTTTTTTGTGTCCTAATATTAAAATTAAAAAGCAGTCGATGTACAGAAGTTTAAAACCTCACCACAATCATCTAACTTGACCACAAAAAAAAAAAAAAAAAAAAAGTTTCTGGTATCAAAGAGAGGTTCCTGAAACCCAGAAACTGGACACAGTAATAAACACTTGTTATTGTTTTCTGTATATAATGGTTTATATAACGGTGGCTCGATGTAACAGAACCTTCTACACTGCTGTGAGAAAAAAAACGTGCGTTGTGATCGTGACGAAAAAGATCAGACACGCCGATGCTGCAAAGTGTATATATTACTAATTAGCGATCTGAACATGCAAGCTTGTTTACTTTTAACGTGTTTGTTAAAAAAAAAAAAAGAAAAAAAAGAGGCTGATTTCCTGTAAGTGGGAATGTTAAAGGTGGGTTAAAGGCTATTCGTTCTGAAACGGTTCGATCCGTGAACTCTGTGCTGATCCGTAGAAATGTTTGTGACGGAAGGAAATAAGTGCAATAGAAAGGGAAACGCCACTCTCACTCCGTGTTCTCTCTCTCTCTCTCTCTCTCTCTCTATCTTTCGTATGTGCTCTCCATAATTTTCCAGAAACTGGCGCTAGTGCACAGACTGAGGTGTTTAGCGTTTTTTCTTCTCTTCTTCGTTCTTTTCTTTGAACAGGCGAACACTACTCTGAAGCGTGAGCCGATGTACGCACTACAGACAAGGCAGGGAATTAAAGATGATAATTATAACAACACAAAATAAAGAGAAAAGAGCAGACACCTGACCTTTAACACTTGCAGAGTAAAAAGCAGTCCTGTGATCGAACAGCTTGGAGGAAATTAAACGGTAAAGATTGTGTTTGCGCAAAAGGGAAGAGGGAAAAAAACAAAACAAAACAAAACAAAAAAAAGGAACCCATGAATTCAGTCTGAAGCCTCTGTGTACGTCGATGGTTATTTGTCTCGGTCGAGGACACAGAATGAAGACGACCCATGGAGAGGCTTCGGTGTGTCGCAGAGGGCCGTGTGTGTGTGTGTGTGTGTGTATATATATGTGTGTAAGCTCAGCTGTTCTGGACCTGAGGTTGATTGGCTTTGAGGCTGCGCAGGGCGCGCCGTGCCGCTGCCGATTTAGCGATGCGATAGCTCCGACCAACTCCTTTGAACTTTCCTTTTCCCACCACCTCCACGGTCACACGAACCTTCCCGTCATACGTCCTCTCGGCGGGACTGAAACAAGAGGGTGCACGCACACGCACACACACACACACACACACACACACACACACAGGGATAAGTCACCTACTGCAATATGCCACTCTAGCCACCATGACTCAAACCTAGCAGACTACACCCTACACCCCGTCCCTGTACACACTACAACTAACTTAACACCCCTACAATACTGTGCAAAAATCTCGACAAGTCTAATTTCCTCATATTTTATTTAACGAGCTGAATCTTCTTGTTTTGTCACTCTTTTTTTTTTGTCCAGTCTCTGTACAGAAGCAGTTACAGACTGTTGAGTCTGGTTCCTCTCAACGCTTCTTCCTATTGCAATCTTAGGGTGTTTTTTTTATTTTATTTTTTTATACATATTTTCCTAATTTTTGATTCTGCAAAGCTAGTGTTAAAAGTACTATATGAATTGAACTGTGTGTTAATCCACACACTGACCCGTGAATCATTCAAGCATTAAAAAGCAAATAATGCTGAGTGGTTGTTTTTTTTGTTTGTTTGTTTTTTTGTTTGTTTGTATCCGCTTCACAGGCTATTTCATATCAGACACATATTAAACATTCAACCAAATTTATACGAACCAATATAATATAAAAGTTATAGATTATAATGTAAGGGATTTAAAAGGCAGTAAAATAAATTAAACAAATGGAAAAATAAATAAATATCAGATTATAACAACATCACCTTGGCCAGAAGAACAAGATTTTGCACTTTTGCTAGAAATTGTAAAAGTTTTTCTGGTTTCGTCTCGCTGAATAAGTTCTTTAAACTTTGTTCTGGTGGAAATCGTAAGTGCTACACTGCTGACATTTTGGAGCTTCTGAGTGTTTGGAACAGACGAGAGGGGAAATGAGGTTGTTAAATAAACAAGTCATTTGTAAATTGTATCTTTAGGTACTTTGCAGCTTGTTGTTTAAAAAAAATAAATAAAATAAAATAATTGGTGCCCATTTAATCCAAATCATTTATTTTAATATGAAGAAATGAGGAGGGGGTCAAGACTTTTGCACAGTACTGTATACCCCAACATCTAACTGCCGCATCAAACTACACTCTACAACTCGCCTCAACACCTTACACACGACCTACACCAAACAACCGACACCCCAAACACACATTAAACCCCAACAACCTACACACCCCTAAATCAATCACCCTGCAACCCCAAACAAAAACCACACACACACACACACACACACACAACTACTAATATTACTAAACACAAACACAATCTGATGCACTTTATCAGAGCCACACCTGAACTTGGCCGTCTCGGGTTCCATCTCCAGTAACTCTCGCACGGGCGATCGAGGGACGTTGGCGGAGAATTTCTCTGTAAAAAAAATAATAATAAAAGAAAATATTCAGACCCAAACAAAAGCCCAACATTTCAATATAACATCTCATCACACGGACAAATCAGTATATTTGCAAGATAACTATGTTTAAAGCCCTCGCCACATGAGCTGACGAACAATCAAGCTGTACAGAATGCAGACGTGATTCGACGACTGTACGCGTCTCGTCCTCACCTATCAGCGGCCTCATCATTGGATAATACACTTGCCAAACGGTCTCGAGTGACATCTTGCTATCCATGTAAATTGCCCCGGCTAGTGATTCGAAGATGTCCCCCATTGCTTTAGGGACCTCAATATCCTCCTCTTTCTCCTCGTCTTCTTCGGATCGGCGAAGCTGAAAGAGAGAAAAGTGATTTTTATTTATTTTTTTCCCCCCATTTCATGGCAGCGTTTTTCTCACAGGAGCAGAACCACATACATCCGTACATCAGACCCATTTTAAATTAACCGAACCCAACAAATAGATGGAAACATTATACGTAGTGAAATAGCTTGTATATTTCTAGGAGGTACGGTCCGTTTTTTTTTTTTTTTTTTTTTACATTTTCCACCCAATAAATAAGCACTCGGGTCCGAAATTGGTCATACACATCACAAGGGCAAAACACGATCTGTCCTCAATTACGTTTAACATCGGACTTGACAAAAGCCTCATCTGTCGTGCGCAGGAGCCGAATGGGAGACGATGCGACTCGGAAACGTAATTAAAGGCGACATCACTTATTTTAACGAGTTCGCTTCTCCTCGTACAGTATTCAGCGACGTCCCTCGGGCATAAAATGCTTTCCCGGCGAAGCAAGGCTATGATCAGGGCCAAGATAACCATTTCCAAACAAATTCAAACCAAGTGCATTTTCCACAAAAAATTTTTTTTTATAAATAAATAGTAATAAAAAAGATATTAAAATAAAAAGAAAAAGTTTATCGTGCCGGCTCTCGAAGGAATATAATTTATTGATGACTGCTGTGTGGAAACAATGTACACACTGTGCGCTTAAGGAAAAACATTAAATAAATACAAAAAAATAAATAAAAGTAAAACACCTCAGGAGTAGCATAAAGTATTTTAAGAAACAATGTTTAAGATACGAGCATGCTAATTAGTGCTCTACTCTAGGCACTTGTTCTTTAAAAAAAAAAATAAATAAATAGCAATATATACACACACATTATATATAATTAGTTGACCCCTCGTTGACCCCTTTATTTAATTTCAAAGTCACGTTCTTTGCAAAAAAAAAGTTGGATTACTTTCATAATATACCAAAGAACAAAATGTATGAACAGAACATTTTGTAAAAATTTAACTAAATAATGACTCACTAACGAGAATATTAACATCTTTTTACTAAAAAAAAAAAAAAAAAACTCAAACTAACGTGACCAACAGGACGATGGTTCGACTCACAGAAGGAGGTTCGGCTTTTTGCTCTCAGTAAGCACGAGGTCAATCACTTTCGGCCGTAAAGGAGACTCCAAGTGATACAACATTAACGTTTAAGGAGAGAAGGTGCGCGAGGCGATGGTTATATTACTGTACGCGCATTCAAAAATCTTTACTGACCTCGGAGTCCATTCCTTGCATTTCGTTCTTCTCCAGCTGAAATTGCACAAAATCGTCGATGACGTGGAACAGCTCGGGCGAGACGGCTTTGAAGTACTTGTGGTAGTCGTATTTGACGGCGAGTGAAGCGAATATGGTGTTGTTGACGAGTGCGGAGCGCAGGTCGGTCAGGACGCCGGGAGAGTGCTGCCGCGGGTCTTCGTAAAGGTGCTTCGTTATGAGGTAGTCTAGAATCGCGTCACCCAGGAACTCCAGCCGCTGGTAACAATCTGAAACCGGAGAGTGTGACTTCACATGAAGTGACTTATTTCATGCAAGATTAATAAGATTTAATTTTAGCAAACCACTCCCCCCCAAAAAAAAGAGAGATGAGAATAACTGTTAGAAATAAGTTACACAGTAATGCATGTTAAAAGTGATTAATATGATAAAAATCTTAATCAGTTGGATTTTTTTTCTTGTTTATTATACATTTTTCTACCACTCGCCTGTGATGGTGTTATAATGATACGAGGCGTGAGTGAAGGCCTGCAGGAGGTAGGCCTTGTTTTTGAACACGTAGTTGATTTTCTTCTCAAAGTTCTCAAAACCCGAGATCAAGTGGTCGAGGGTGCGCTGGGCATCCGGGTGCTCGAACATGCAGCGTGCCGGGATCTGTAACCACCCGTATTCGTCTTCTGCATCGCTTTCGCCGGCGTTGTTGTTGTCCCTGCCGCCGTCTCCGCCATCCGCCTTCTTCTTGCTCTTCTTCTTCACAGGCAGCACCTTGAGGCCGAGCGAGCAGAGGAACATCTGAGCGGCTCTCTCGCCGCAGCTGGTCAGGTAGCAGCCGAGCAGGGCCTCCACGCAGTCGGCGATGCTCTTGTCTGCGATGCACTGCTCCGTGTGCAGGTCGTACGAGATGCACTGCTTTGCCGTTTGAGCGCCGCAGCTCTCCTCGGCCGGGTTCCAGAACCCGACTACGAACTCGTCCTCTTCGGCCGCCTTGCTCGGGTCGAGGTAGCACATGGCGTCCCAGGAACTGTAGTCGAAGTCGTCGTGGCCGCCATCCGACGCGAACATGGGCTTCTTGGGTGCTTTCCAGTCGCAGCTGGGTTCGGGAGGGAAGACGCCGAGGGGGAACTTCTTCCCGAAGGCGCCGGAGCCGATTAGCATGGTGTCGATGAACTTGATGTGCTCGTGGTAGTACTCCAAGTCGTCCTCGACGTTCACCTCGTCCTTGGGCTCCTTCCACATCAGGTCCTCGTCGTCGTCGTCTACGTCGTCCTCGTCCTCGTCGTCAAAGTCGTCCTTGGTGGCCTTTCCGTTGGCCATGTCGTCTTTTGCCTAAAAATGGATTTTAAGGAAAAACAAACATGAATTAAAACTGATTTCTGGAAGAAAGTCTCCGAGTGGAATATCCCTTCTGAACGGGCCAACGGGTCTGAAAACGAGCACTCGACGACAACAACATTCACAGAGAGGGATTTGTGATTATTACAGTTAACGTTTTTTTTGGGGGGGTTTAAAAACGCTGTATTAAAATGAACCCAGGAGGGCTTTAAACGTACAGGCAGACAACCTCGCTGTCCCAAATCCATGAGTCATTGGCTCGAACGCAATCCAATAGCTGACACGCATCCTGAATATCATCTTTACAGCATTAGTACACCATAAAAGTTGACCATGTGGGAAAGATTCTGATGAATATTCATTAAAACGTTAACAGCCCTGACATCTAATATTGTAATAATACGGAGAGTTGACGCTGAGAATGAGTCAGCTTCAGGAGAAACCAGCATAATCTTAGCCGACACATGAACAGCCTAAACCACACGGAGCGACCCAAAACACACAAGCCGGCTCCAAAACGCCCACTCGAAAGCGTGGGTGAATGTTTGACATTTTCCTACTGATTTCTGATGAATGCGTTTTTCTTCCTTTTTTTTCTTTTTTCTCCTCTTCAAGGCATGCTGATTAATAACACATGTTCAAAACCCAACTATAGCATGAAATACATGCTTAAAACTAACAGCTTCATCATGATTTGATCACGTTCTTTTAAAACAATAATAAATCATTCATTAATTCCAGGTCTTCCTATTTAAATCCGGTCACATTTATGTACTTACAAAGAAATTTATCGAGCGCTCGGCTCGACTTCCGCTCATGCACCAGACCGCCACGTCTGTAACTGGCTCTAATAAAGATACGTGTTAAATTGTGTGTTAAACGTCTCAGTAAGGCTGCCTGATCTACGGCGCAGAGGAGGAGGAGGAGGAAATAAAATCCACTCCTCTGGAACGTGCCGGACAGGATGGACGCGGCGCCCCCTGGCGGTGGATTTGGAAAAGCTCCGCTCCAGTAAACAGAGCCAAGATGTTCTCAATAGCCTAAAGCCGGACCCATGAAACCAGCTGGGTAATTGCGCATGAAGATGCATGTTGATACGGAGTCAAGCGAAGCTTGCAGCACAAAATAAACATCGGTGAGAGCTGTGGGAGACCGACCTCATCCGAGTCCCACTTGTCAGTGGTGCTCTTGTCCTGGTTCACTACGTAGCCCGGGGGGAGCCAGTTCACCGGCGGATCGAAGATAGACACCACCATGCGACTGGGCAGACCTTTCTTCTTCCCCAGGCGGTACAGGTTACAGTTACTGACCTGCGGGAAGGGAAAAAATAAAAATAAAACAGTGAAAATATACATGTTTATACTGTATATGAAACTAGAAAGCAAGAAAGGACTTTTTATAACTAAAACAATAAAAAAGTACATTTACCGATACTTAAAAAAAAAAATCTGTCCATACACCATCTGTGATCGAATAACTAGTAGCGGACAGTTCACTCTCGCGCTACCAGAATAAACAGGTACAGGAGCGGAACTATCGAGAGGTAGTAAATGCAGCGGATGTCAGCTACTGAAAGAAACGTTACACACACACACTGCGGAGAAACACAGTTTCACTCGGTGAAGAAGGAAAAAAAAAGGAGGATTAATCCTTAAAACTCAAGCAGCGCGGATCTGTGCAGCAACACCGTACTGGATCGATTTAAAAAAACAAAACTCTTGTAGGGACGTCCTGCCGGTGTGTGTTAGGTAAAGTGTGGAGACTTCAGACATCACACTGTAAATTTGGGTTTTCTGATACATCAAGTAGAACTAAAGTTATCATTATGTTCAAAACGTGTAAATTGAGTGTGGGAATGATGTTGCGAAAATTGAGAACTTAAAATCCATGTATTATTATTATTTCTTTTTTAAATTATTATTAGGTCACAAAAACAAAACATGTGAATCGGTACCATTTCTTTGCCTATGCAACCCATTTTTTATTTTTTTTTAATTAGGTCATAGTTGGTTAAAATTAAATATAATTCAGATCAAATTTCCTACGTTATGCTGAAAAAAAAAATAAAAAAAGGGAATATCTCTCTATACTGTGCAATCTTGAGGCCTACATAAAACACTAAAGCTGTAAAGTTCTCTGGTATTTTATTTTTATACCTCGATTCTCTGATATAAGTACTGAATGTTTTGTTTGTTTGTTTTTTTACTTCAGTGCTCCACCACATATTTTCTATAATAAAGATCTTTCATCTGCATTATTAAAATGATGCTAACAAACTTATCCTTTAAACCTCAACTTTTGTATCTTGGAGAAAGTTTGATGTCAAGATGATGTCATCTCCATGAGAAACTTTCTGCTCGTATTTTACACTTTTCAGTAAATAACGATCGCAGTCTCACTGTGGTTCGAAAGTTATCTTATTCCTGAATCAGAAATCATTAAACTGTTAAAAATAAATAAATAAATAAAAAATTACACGAAGCTGAGCCGATTAAACCACTTGGCCGTCAAACGATCATGACCAGGATCCTACCTTCTTGCTCCTCATGTAGGAAAGCCGGCCCTCGTGGGCGTCAGGATAAGTGCAGAACAGGTAGGTGGTGATGGCGTGTTTGAGGAAGGAGTCGCCCAGCATCTCCAAACGCTCCAGATTAAACCCGTCGCTGGCGTTGGAGAGGGTCAGGGCCTGCAGGATGAGACCCGGGTTCGGGCCGAGAGCTTTCACACAGTCCCCGGGTAGCGCTACGGTCTCGGGTGCTGAAGACAACGACGATGATGATGATGACGACGGTGGTGGTGCTGTTGAAGGTGCTTCTGTGCTGGTTGGCGTTCCACAGGCGAGCCAACGCTCTGAGGTAGGTTGCTTCACACGTCCATCGTGAAAATCTGATTTCTCGTCTAGGTTACATTCATGGCCGTCCTGGTGCTCGCCGCTCGGAACTGAGGTAGTGGTTTGTGTCGATACGTCACTCGCTGGCTGGCAGTTTAGGCAAACGTTGCTGAGGTTCCTGGAGCGCTCACACGCACTCCTGGGTTCTTCAGAGAGCTGGGCTCGGTGTGCGCACGTCTCTAGCTTTATATCTGGTGCATTGCAGTTCTCCTGCGAGACGGTGCCCTGTCTGGGTGAGCTGAGGTCCTCCTGGGCAGTGTGATCAGCGGGCTTACAGTGATCATCATCATCATCCTCGTCGTCATCATCGTCCTCATCCTCGTCCTCTGTGCAGGTGCTGGGACAGGAAATAAACGACTTGCTGTCGATGGATTTTTTCCATCCAAAGTCGAGGTTGGAATACCTGAGAAAATTATTCGCAATTCCTTTACTCATCCCACCTTCAGCTTAACTTGTTACATTTTGCTAAAATGGACGAAATGACTTAAAAAAAAAAAAAAAAGAAAAAGATTAATTAATTTTTCCTGATCAAAAATGAACAAAGAGTCAGTAAAATGATCTGAACGTCCCATCACTAGTTCTCACAGACTCACCGTACGGTGCTTGGAGTCTTCTAGGGCTGTAGCTATTGAATATTTTAGTAATCGAGTATTCTAACAAAAAATTTATCGATGAATCGGATAAAATTTACTTTTGCTTAATTAAACAGCTATGTAAAATATATAAGAGAAACCAGCATTAATTGGTTTTCTTTTTAGAAAAATCTACTTTTATTTTTTAAATGCATACAGCATTATATCAAAAATAAACAGTCATTATTCACAATACAAGGAACAGATTAAAGTTGATTGAGATGAATTAAGTGCATTACAGTGTCATTCACTCTCATTTTAAAGTCTTTTCTCAGATGCAAAAAATAAAAAAGGTATTTTAAATGACTAAGTATCAAAAAATCTAAGGCACATTAAAATAAAAAACTATACAAAAACACTAAGTTGTGCAACTAAACTTTCAGAACTAAACGTTTCTAAATCTACAGCTCAGACATAACATAAGCCTTTACTGACAATTTCTGTCATTTCTCTTGCTGGTTTCTTCATCTCTTGACTCGCTGATATTTTTATCGCTCCCTCCCATTTTACAGCCCGTAACAGAACGGCTCCCTCAAATCAATACACAGATAACCGTTTGCGTCTCCTTCCGCTTTGTGGGTGACGTCAGCGCTTCTTCTCCGTCTATGTTTACTGGCGGCCTGCATCCGGAAGCGCGCTGTGTCACGTAAAACAAATAATTGCGCAAAAACATAACGCAAGCTTTTAAAATTAATTAAAAGAAGCTTCGAGGCAGAAGATTTTGCCTCGATCATTTTTTGTAATCAACTTACTCGAGGAATCGTTTCAGCCCTAGAGTCTTCTGTGAACATCAATCGCTTTGACACGTTCATTCACCAGAAATTTCATCACAAGTCCCAGTTTGACTTGAACACTCCTCGAGGTTTTCCCATCATTACCAATTATGCGTGCTTTAGAGTAATTTAACCAGACACAGGACCAGAACAAACTCTCTCCTGCACTCCTGAACCTTAACCATTTCTTTGAACATGAAAGATCAGCAAAGTGAATTTAGAGCTACTTGCCAAAACTTTTTTTTTTTACACACAATTGACTCTCCAGTGCAAAGAAGAGTGGAAGTGGAATATCAGCTCATGTTGGTAATACCAGCGTGTTTCTGATCTCTACAGATGTCGGACTGACCTGAATCCAGGCGGCAGACTCCGTGCCCCGACCCCGGCGTCGATGGCCGTCTGAGCCCGAAGTTCCTCGGCTGTCAGGAGGCAGTGCAGCCTGTAGAGGATGCTGGGAAGGCACACGGCTTTTCTCCACAGAGAAGCAGGGATTGGGTGAATGGCACATAGTTCAGGAACTAAAATCTGGGGGGGAAAAAGAAAAAAAAAAAAAAGTTAACATGTAAAGTGTGTGTTACTCATTAACAGTACTGACGTGTATAAACAAACAGCTCCAACCCTGTTCAGATTAATACCTGTTTGTTTTGCAGACTCTCCCACTTGGCCTTCCTCTTCTCGGCACTGCTCAGAGGAAGCGCTTTGCCTTTTTGATTTAGGTGCCGAGGGGTTAAAAGGTTCAGCCTGAGAAACACAAACAGCAGCACAAACCCTCTTTAAAGGGCTTCCACAACGATAAAAGAGAAATAAATCTTCCCCTGGGTGTGATGTCTCACCTGGACGATGTGTGGTCCACGTCTAAAAGTGGCTGGTTGACGTTGGACAGGTCCAGGTTGTACTTGGTTTTGTAGTACTCGGCAAACGTCTCGTATTCCGGCGAGGGGAATTTACTGAGCGGTGTGAGGTCCGTGTATACGTCAGCTACGTAGAAGCGATGCGGCTGGTCGAAATTACGATACCTGAGAAAGAAATTTATTTTTTGGGGGGTATAAATACAGTGAAACCTCGGATTGCGAGTAATGCAGTTTTGCGAGTGTTCGCAAGACGAGCAAAGATTTTTAATAAATTTTGACTTGGAAAACAAACAAGTCTTGGTTTACGAGTATCATGTATCACACATGCGCTTCTTGTTTTGATCTTCTCGTCATGTGATCACAACTTGTGGGTAATCGTCTCCCCTGCTGGGTCTTAGTGCTCGTCTGTTACTGATGTAATCAGCATCTGTGCACGATTACATGTGTACTGTTTACTATAACACTTTGACCACGTGTGTGTAAAACATATTTTATTTTGTGTCCGTGTGTGTGTGTGTGTGTGTGTGTGTGTGTGTGTGTGTGTGTGTGTGTGTGTACAGCGCGTGTGCAAAGCAAAAGCAAGTATCATTAGAGAGGTTAAAGATCCATTTTCTCTATCTGCTCAAGGCTGCTCTGTGTCTCACTCACTCGCACACACACGCACTCTTTCTCTCTACTCTACACAAACACTGCTCTGTTGCGATTCTTTTCAAAGGTAATTTGCAGGTTCATTTGTTTTATTTTTACTTTACAGCAGTGATTCCGTTAGTGTGTCACTCAATCGAGTGTCATTAGAGAGATTTCCTGTTTATTTTTCCGATAAACCAGTGTTTCCGTTGTATGCACGTGTGTGTGAAAAGAGTGGAGGAAGGGTAACTGTGTAAGACGAGAAGGGGGAGGGGGGAGCTTACTTTCACAGCACCTGCGTGCACAAACGGAGAAACACTTATCTGTCGGGATTAATTTTTACTTAGGTAAAGTGCAGGTTAATTTGTTTTATTTTTACTTAATATTTTGTGTTTAATTCTTTTTTGTATTTATTATTTTGGGCTGTGGAACGAATAATTTGAGATTCCATTATTTCTTATGAGAAAATTGGTTTACGAGTGTTTTGGAATACGAGCCGCTTCCGGAACGAATTATGCTCATAATCCAAGGTTCCACTGTGTGTGTGTGTGTGTGTGTGTGTGTGTGTGTGTGTGTGTGTGTATATATGTGTATATATATATAAAAAATTAAGCAGCAATTAAAAGATTCAGATTAAACAAGTACAATATAACTAAACCGATTTATTTTTTATCCAAAAAATTAAGGAGGTTGGGCTCAGTCAGTCTCAGTAAAGGAGGCGTGGTTTGTTCATCATGTTTCAGTGCAGTAGGTGTGGCCAGTGTGTCGGCTACTCTCAGAAAAAGAGGTGTGCCCTTTGTCTAGCATATCTAATTTAAATAAATATATTTAAAAAACTCCTACTGTTAGTGTTTTCCCACAAAAATGTAGAACGTTTCAGGGGGAAAAAAAAAAAAACACTTTAAAGGTAACTTTCGTACATCAATATTAAAAATTGAACGTCCATATTAAAGCGCTTTATCGAACAGAAGAACATCATCTTTTTGCCTACCTTGGAATGATGACAGCGTCCTGGTAGTCCTCCAGTCTGAAAGTAAATGGGTTCTGCTTCGTGTACTGGGTATTCGGAATGCCAATTCGAGCTTCGGATTTCTCAATATCCTCCATGAACTTGAAGTCCATATCCAAAGCGCTGGAATCCCCAACTGGAAAAAAAAGGTTTTTAATTCAGACAAAGAAGAAGAAAGGACAAAAAAAAAATCCTGGATTAATAACCACTTATCAAATCCTCCCTTTCTCCCAAGTTCACATTCCTAACGTAAAAAAAAACAAACAAAAAAAAAAACAATGGTGTGGAGAGGAAGTGCACTCACCCACGTTGAGAGGTAGAACGCAATAGGCTGAGTCGGCCTCGGTGGGCTTGAACTCGAGTGCAGGTTTCTCCAGACGGAGGATGTGAGAGAAGATGTACTGGTGCAGGCGAGTGATGAGCTCCAGCTGGGCTGAGCTTAGTGTGAAGCCAGACTTCAGCAGTTCTATGGAGATGGTCACTTCACCGGAGCGGGTATACACAGGGAAATGAGGGATCTGGAGTGTACAGGAAATAAATACAAAGTTAGAAAGTCTTAATCTGTGTAAGTGAGAGAAGCTACGAAAATATAAAAAAAATCCATGAAAAATAAGTTGACTTGGGGTTCAACATCTGTACGAGTGTTTTTTACATACATTTGGAGCTACAGTATGTTTGCACCTTACGAACAACGGACCTTTGGATATATATATTTGCATATTAACAAAATTCACTGTTTATATTCATTCAGATGTTTATGAAATATATTTACACAGTTTATCTATTTATTACAAGTATAATAAAATACTAATATATATATTATATAAATATATAAAGGTTAACCGTTTTATATTGCACGGACTGATGATTTTATTACTATTATTTTTTACACAAACTTTCCATATGGCATTGAAGATGTAAGTACAAGATGAGAGAAGAGAAAACGGTATTTCAATTTCTCTGTATGTCAGCACATATGGTGGTGTTGACAAACAAAAAACCTTGGATCTTGAGTGTTTTACTGGAACAAAAAAAAAAAAAAAGGTGGACGTACGCGAGGTATTGGTTTTGCTGTGAGGATGCCGAAGCATCTGGTGGTGTCCTCAGGAGGGTACAGCTTTCTCCGGCGGAAGTTGAGCTCATCGGGGAGGGGTGTTGTGAGAACCATGCCGATCACGTATAGGTAGTAAGACTGCTCTGGCACAGGGTAACTGCCTCGCAGGCATTCTGGGATCTGAACACACAACACACACAAAACTAAATACGTAAACACATTTCTGGGCATTAAAGACGTTCTTTCTAAGCCACAATTCAAGGAGGTAACATAAAGCAGGCACTTGGATCATGGGTTTAAAAAACGTAAAAAAAATTAAAAAAGAAGAAGAAATCATCTAGAAGGAGAGAAAGTTTTTAACATTAACATTTCACTTAAATTTTTTTTTTTGTCTACTCACGGCTTTGGGGTAGCACTGCCTTCTCTTAGTGGAGCCCGGCCTGCCTGGAACACTGGTTTCCTCTTCATCATGCAAGTCCAGCTCCTCTTGATATTTCACAGTCTCCTTTCCCACCGGCATAAAGTGATCGTCCAGCTCGCCTGAAGACAGACAGACAGAGAGAGAGAGAGAGAGAGAGAGAGAGAGAGAGAGAGAGAGAGAGAGAGAGAGAGAGAGACTGAGGATCAGCAAACAAAGCCTCTCACTCACCAGCTGCAGAAAGATGGTAGAAATATGTACGTACCTATTTTGTGAAGTTTCTCGCAACACATAAGGGCAACAGCTTTCTCTGCAAGCCTCGCGCAGGGCATCGGGGGTCCCTTTAACAAAACAGATAAATCATGAGCACGAAGAGTTTCATTAAGCTGATACTGCTATTTTGAAACAAGTAAACTACAGCGTCAAATATGTTTAGGGCCCAAGCACTGTGACATCAGCCTTATGACGTCCTAGTGTGTGATGGGCCCTCTTGTTAGGGGACAAACACTATGACATCAACCCCTTTGTTGTCATAGTGTGATAAAGGGCCCTCATGTTTTTTAAGGATTTTATTTTATTTTTTTATTTTTTTTTTTTTACACCAAATGGGGCTTTTTGTAGATCTTAACATGCTTAAAAAGTCATGAAAATGAAGGAATCTGCTGTTCTTAGGTTGCCTTAGAGTCTGGACCCTGGGCGTGGCTCGAGGCCCTCACACGAGATTTTGCTGCATAGCTCATACACACGAAACCCGGTAGACATTTGGAGCTAATTGAGTCGAACAACTTTGGGCTCAACTCAACAGGACGTCTGTTATTTTGGGTTGTTTGCAAAATGCATCCAATGGATTTTGATATACTCTTCCTAGGGGATTTATACAATCGCCAAAAAACTGGACCTAGTGATCTCAAGACACTCAGGATGCAAAATTGTGGAAGGATTTTTGATATCTCAAACAGGTCAGCCATGACGATGCCTTAAACTTGAGCCGAAAAGTGGTAAATAACTGTGTACGTGTGACATTATATTGAGTTACATCATAGTGTGATGCTTTTTTTCCAGCATCTGCAGCTTTTTGGAGGTCTAGACATAAAATGAACCCTTTTCTAAAATGACAACATAATTGTATTGCTATGTTCCCTGTAAATGCGTGTGCTCACTGTCGCCTATTGTCTTTCTGGCGTGTCCGGGTGGCGATGCTGCAGGGTGCTTGGGCCCACTCATCGCTGCTCGCAGCTATATTTAAAAGTTTGGAGTTGGTCCTCACAGCCACCGGTGCAGCTCAGAACTAATGACCGCGCATGAAACATTTAACCTTCCACCCAGGTGGTAAGTGACATTTTACCGAAATATCTCAGCTATTTCTTGAACATAAAACCAGAAGAAAAAAAAACCAATGAACATGAGTTCATTGTTCGCAGCATAAAAAAAAAAAAAAGAGCTAAATAAAAATTACTCATTATGATCCTAAATTAAATAATTAAAAATAACCAATACTTACAGTAATAGGCTCTCTGAGGGGCGAGTTAATCGGCAGAAAGAGTATGGACTGGTGCACACACGTTTTCACCTCCGCAGTCTTACACTTGGGTGCCAGGTGCGTGAAAGGGTCACTAGGAAGCCTTGCACAGTATCTGCACAAAACAAACAAAAAAACAACAACAACAAAAAAGACTATTATCCAAGTGCGTGCAAATTTATCTGTTATAATTTAGTTTTGTAGATTTTGTGTATGGTGTAGGCACTTTAGGATGAACATCCTGGGTGGGAACGTTTCCGCCGTACTGACCGGTTGACGTGGCCGATCGCCGTGTTGATGGTGACTCTTGGGCCTCCGTCGTCAGAACGTAACGAGTACGGAGGGAGAATATTGTCATCGTCCATTACGGACTCCACCTCGTACTCGTTACACTCCGCCGACTTGGAACACTTGTTCCTGAGAATCTGAAGACCAAACAAAAATACATCAATCACTAAAATCGTTTTAAAACACACAAAGTAATACATCTTGCCTAAACCGCTGACCTTCTCGATGGCCTTGTAGGTCTTGAGGTCCTCTTCGAACGCTTTGGTGCGCTCGCTGTCGGCCAACATGATGTAATTGGAGACAGGAGCTCGCGCCCGGCCTTTTGATTGCACGTAAGACCGATATTCTGTGGGCAAGTCGAACCGGACCACCAGGTTGCACTTTGGGATGTCCACGCCTTCCTCTACGATGCTGGTGGCGATTAGCAAGTTGGTCTCGTGTGCCCGGAATTTCCTCAGGACCTGAAGTAAAGCAGGAGGAGATCCCTAAGCTTGGCTGACTAAGCAGAGAAATCAAAGTAATACGAGGTTTAAGGCTCACTCACTTCCTCTTGTTTTCTGAACTCCACTTCCATCTGCTTGTTGCGCGGCTGGTTCTTGCCGATGCTGTGGCCAGTAATGAAGTTGCTGCTGATGTAGGCCAGCTCTAGATCCTGCTTCCCTGCCTCCTTTATGAGCCTGTATTTCATAATAAAACCCACTGAAGAAAATATGGTACAGTCCGGCCCAGACTTACGAACAGTTCAGTTCGGGGAGCACGCTCGTAAGTCAGATTTGTTCTTAAGTCTGACCAAATGAGTCTTATTCACTTTTGACACAAATATACGATGTAAAGCATACTTATATATATATATATATATATAGAAATAGTTTTTATATTAATATTTTAAAATATCATACAAACACACACCTATTTAAAACGACCGCCGTGTAACGCCTTTCCACGAAGATGATTCCGCAGAGAATGTTGGTGAACGGCGAGGGGAAGTTGGCCTCGGGCTTTTCCTTCACCTCGACCTCCTCATCCTCGTCTTCATCCTCGGAGTCGCTCCATGACACGTAGTTGTCCTGATTGCGGTTGTTGTACCACTCGACGCTTTCGAACTGCTGCCTCTCGAAGGGTTTGTACTCGTGCAGGATCTCCAGCAGTTTGATCACTTTGGGAGTGACGAACTTGAGGTCGAGCGACGCCGGGGAGAAGTGCTCCTCGCAGAGAGCGTGCAGTTTTCTCAGGATAGTGTCGGCGAAGAGCAGGAACTTGCGGTTCAGCTCCGCCTGCTCGTGCTTGATGTACTTCTGCAGCTCGCGCACCATGATGCCGGCTGCTTTGTCCGCACACCAGGGCCCGAGGACTGTCAGAACGGCCCTGCAGTCGGTTAGAACCTACAGGAGCAAAGGAATGACCGAGGATGGAGAATCATCATATTGAGTCAAGAGATGTTGTCTGGAGCAAACAAGTTTTAAACTACAAAAATCTGAAATTTAATGGAAAAACAGTGTTGGGTTTTAATATTACCAGAAAATGTAGAAACATTGATAAATATTAGCCTATTACAGATAAAATAAAACTTTGGATTGTGAGCATAATTCGTAAGCGAAAGCGAGCTCGTCATCTAAAGCACTCGTATATCAAAGCGAATTTTCCTATAAAGAACGGAATCGCTGCCATCTGTTGGCTCACTGAAATCTTTTTCTTCTTTTTGTGCGACTTTAACAGGAGCCTCTCTAATGCTCACACTTGCTTATGCCTCCTTTTGAGGATTTCGCGGAAATGTGACGTTGCGTTGTCGCTAAACAGATTCAATTCCCGCACTGCAACAGCCTTTTTAACCATTTTTTCCCCCCACCAAGGCTGTTGTTGAAGTACTCCCAGACCAAGTTACTCGCAATCCAATGTTTTGCTGATAGTTTGTACCAATCTGAACAAAAATATAATTTTTGATAACGTCATTCAACCAATCAACAGCCGGCGCTATTTCTCCACCCACACTTTCCAGTTCTTCACTCGAGGTGCTTACGTAAAAGATAAGGAACCAGATTCAGGGTAGGCAAGAGAGAGTAGGGTAGGGTAGGGTAATCTAAAACAAGAAAGAGAACCTGTTTGGAGATGTAGGTGGGGTCTCTGTCCTCGCGATGTGCAGATAAGTTGTAGTCGTTGAGAAAAAGAAGAGCGTCGTCCAGCTCATTTATGAGCCTCTCAGACAGGCCACTGTTGTCCTGGTAAGGGCCGCAGTCCAGCACGACCTCTCGGGGCTGGGTCGCGTACCTGTGTGATCAACAATAAGGCAAAGATATCAAAAGACTGCTTTCATTTGTTATACACTGAAACAACTTTAAATGCTCTATCTACCAGATTGTCAATGTACATCAGGAGGACAGAAAAAAAATAAATAAAAATAAATCGCACCTGTCCAGGACGACGAGATCGGTGGCGGTTTCGGCGTTGCTCTTGAGGATCTTCTCCAGGTTCTGGATCTTCTCCTCCAGGTCAGACGGGTCACATTTGCCATTTAGAATGGAAGCGGTCAGACCTAGGATACGTGGGCAGCCCGGACTGTCCTCACATTTCTAAAAAAAAAAAAAAAAGAAAAAGAAAAAAAAGTGTGCAAAGAAAATCAGTGGGGAACTCATCAGCAGTCAAGTGAAGACATTATCATATTATAATAATACATAAACTCAATACTACATTCAATATTCATACACTTTTATACTTCTGTCAATCAACTACAACCAATTAATTCCTATCGAACCATCTCTCCGGCACAAGATCTTATTACACATTCACTCATTTCTCTCGGTGTATGACGGGGAAACTTAAAATCCCGTAATTTTACCTTCATTATGTCCCGGTAGGGATGGTCCGTGATTGCGAGGTGGCACTCGTCGAAAATGACCAGGTTGATCTGTGATAGTGGCAAGACCCCGAACCTCAGCACGTGCAGGAAGATGTTGCACGTCATAACGAGCACCTGCGATAGAACCAGGAGATTTAAATGTTGGTGTGTGTGAAAAAAAAATTACACCGTGACAAACGGCGAACGGATCAGGTCCGCTTACGGCTTCAAGAAACTCATTAAATGTTTTAAAGTGGCTGAAAACTTTTCCTCCAGTCGAGTCGAGCTGGCTAAGCTTACATTTAGGAGGGGAAAAAAAATAATAAATCATTAAATAACCGTAGCACTCGCAGAGTCGCCGCATCAGACGTCTTCGGTTGGATTGTTAACAAATTAAACATCAAACTTTGTCTTTCTGCAGTCTTGTTACAGAATGAGTTCATGGTTTGTCACCAAAAAAAAAAAAATTTAAACTGCGCTTTTCTTCAATTTAGACATAACTACAGCAAACAGTAAAAGATCTCTCTTTTTTTTTTTTTGGTTTGTTTGTTTGTCTGTCTGTCAAATCGCCCAGTGCTACATTACACTAGGTAAAGGAATAACAATGACCCAAACTCGTCGCACCTGATTTTCCTTTATCTCTTCGCTCCAGGTGTCCTCTGTCCATGATGCTGAGTTTTCTATGTATTCCCCGACCCGAAGATCCGAATGGGTTCTCACAGTGGAGGCTTGCTGAACCACAGATGAAGCTACAAAGAGAGAAGGGGGGGGGGGGGGGAGATTCAGAAAGTAATTTCAGGACCGAGCATGAACAGCATTAACAGCATCCAAATACTCATTAAAAGGGCATTTTCACATTGGGCACGACTGATTAGTACCATACCAAGAAACAACTGCCCCGCCCCGCCCAGCTATGGCTGTGCAGGTCAGAGATAGTAGATTTCAGAGGTGATCTAAGCAGTGACATAAAAAGATTTATAATTTTTTCCATTTCCGATTCGATCCGGGCCCCGAGTGTGCAAGCCCGAGACCACCTCTTCAAATGGACTCAGGTACGGTTCCCGAGGCTGGAACGATCGTGTTCTCTCTGATCAAAACAAACCGGACTTTAAATTCAATTCGATTCACTTTTACGGTGTTGCTATTTCGATTCGATTCAATTCAAGAGCTTTAATGTTCACTGTCTGATTTGTCACAAGCAGTTATTATTACTTACTGGTTTTAGAGCATTAGACACTAGTTAGTGTTAATTTTCTCAGTTATTTTCAATATATTAGTCTAAGTCCTGGGATAAATGTCCCTGTTAGTTTTTATCATATTCAGTCAATCTTATTCTATTTTTGTTTAGTCAAGTTTTAGTCGACTAAAAGTCTGGACCATTTTAGTCTAGTTTTAGTCAATGAAAACTTAACATTTTAGCAATAAGATTATTATTAATTAAACCTACAGTCAATCTAGTCCAGCCAAAACCATTTCTTAAGGTTTTTCACAAAATAATTATCTTAACACATAAAATATATCTTTTCATCTGATGTTTTCAGCCAATTATATTTATTTTTAACCATCACAACAACTGCTGCATGTCCATATTTTTTTTTAACTACAAAACAATGGGAGTCCGGACAATACTGTGTTTTGAAACTTATACACACACACACACACACACACACACACTTGGACTGTTGGAATTCACACTCTTGGACTGGTGTAGCTCATATGGATCACAATCATTTGCTAACCTATTAGCTTCATGTGTTTGGCAACGGTTTAACTATAAAATAAAATACATCACAACATAGTTATGTTAACATGTGGTAACATTATTACCACAAAGAGGCTGTAAAACTGGGTGATTTTTATGGTATGCCTTGAGGTATGCACTTCAGGTTTGTGGTATTTTTCCCAGCGATTGTGTGCCCCACTGTTTCCCCTCCGATATTACTACACATCTGCTTTTTTTTCCCCTCCGGTCCAATATGAAGAAAATGGGCCTAAATATCGTCTCTTCTCTTTCGCCAGAATAATACTGCTAAGTCATGACGAAGAGTTAAAGATGACCGAGCTTGTGACATCCCGTCACCCGGGAAACAACCGCTGCTCGCGCCAGAATGAATGAACACCGTGTCGCATTGGATTATAAATGAAGACAGATGTTTCATTAGTTTTAATTTTTTTAAACCACATTTTAATCTCGTCTTTTCTCATTAACGATATTGCATGCTGATTTCGTTACTGTCGCTGTTCATTGATATCCGTGACGTCTCGTCATCATCTTGTCTTAGTCACAGGAAAAAAGGTCAAAAATATTTTCTGTCATTATTTTCGCTAAAACTAGGAAAAGTACAATCTTGCAAAATGACAATTCTGAGTGGAAAATGCAAGCTGTTTGTATTTTTTTTAAAAAGCTATGGTATATATATTTTTTAATTGTCAAATTTAGACCATTTCACGGTTATTAAGCTGAAACTCAACTAACAAAACATCGATTGCACGACATAATCCATTTTGAAAATGGGTTTAACGAGCTCTTTAGCGCCACCTGTAAGGCAAACATCTAAGTCTAAGATTATGTTATCCTTAACAACACGTTCCTACAGACGAGAACCCAGACCCACGGCGGGTTCCCGCGATACCTGTATTGACGAGGAAAACGGTCCTCCTCCCATCCTCCTGTCGGATTTGGTGGGAGAGCTCTTTAATAAGGAGTACTGCGATAAACGTCTTCCCTGAGCCTGTGTTTAAGCAGACTATAGTGTTGTGTTCGAGAGCTGCTTCGAGAAGTTCAACCTGAAGTGGGGGGAAAAAAAAAAAAGAAACAGGAAACAGATGATCAGCAGCTTAAAAAAAAAAAGTCAGTGAGTTATGGATGCGATTCCTGGTGCTAAAAATACACAGTCTTGCCTGATATTTTCTTGGGGTGTATATGTTGTCGTGGATAGCTTCCTGCTGCCACGGCAGGCCGAAGAAAGGCCCCATGGGAGAGGAGGCAGGGGTCACCAGCTGCAGTCCTGCCATGCTGAGACTCCAATCATCCAGTGTTTATCTCATTTCGTCCCGCACTTCGAAAGCTCACTGCACGAAGACAAAACAAGAGATGAATTCTTTCAGATAAAAAGGGTTCGCTTTGTTCTGTTTTAAGACACAGAAATACATTTACATACGCACGAACCAACGAGGCGACAGAAGCTCTACGGTCGAGCGGAAACCTACCGCTAGAGAAAGTAATGCAGTAAAACGTTTCAGAGATTTCTACAGGAGTTCACATGGTAAAGCGTGATGGACTTCAGTGCTATCGCTCTCACTAAGGCATTAAAGAATTAGATTAAACCTCAGTGGTTGTCTATTGCAGTGTCCAAGATGGCTGCTGGTCGAAAAGATGTACGGAGAAGAAACAAAAGTCAGACATCAACTTCGTTGCATGGAAAAAAATAAATAATAATCACCAAAATAAATATTAAATTTGCAGAACCATTTCTTTAAGATGATTTCCCCCGCCCTTTTTATGTGTGTGTGTTATAAGTGGACTCACAGAGTGTGTGTTCGGCACGGCGCAGTGGATCCGGTCAGCACTTATTCTGGGCTTCATCATCACCATCAGCACTCCTCACTCGTCTCGGCCACGCCCACACAGAATCTACCACACGAAATACAAGCGTCATCATTTGCAAATCAGATCAGTTAAAGAACCTTATTTACCTTTCGAAAACAAAAAACAAACAAACAAAAAAAAAAAAGCACAATTAAAAAAAAAAAAAAAGGAAAATGTGCATAATGTGCTAATAGTGAAATGTTCAGAAGGAGTCTCCAGTTTTAATTTTTGCTTTGTAACAGCCTGTCACACCAAAGTCCTCATTCTTTTGCTCGAACGTTTCTCTTGATGTGCTCGACTGTCATGTGTTTAGAATAACTTCATTAATCTGTGTTTTATGAAACCACAAAAACAAACACTGCCTTCACAAAGCTCTCACACACACAGCTTGAGTGTTCCAAAATTCCAAAATTCAGGGGGGGTGGAAAGAAAGTAGGAAACCTCTAACAGAATATGATAATGAACATGTCCATGGCAGAGAAAGTAAGGAATCTGGATCTGGCGTGTCGAGTTGTTTCGGCGCTGCGATATCAAGAGCCGTCGGCGTTCCCCCAGAACACAGCTGTAAAACATCACGGCTCATGGCGCGGGGCCTTTGACTCGGCTCGCGGCACATTTGCTCCTGGTTAGGTGTCGTGCTCGCGCTGCGTGTTGGACTGCCGTGGATTTGACTTGGATTTGTGAGCTGGTCGCTTCCAACGTATTTAAGAAAATGCCGATGCATGCACTTTTTTTTTTCATTTAAGGACACGACACGTGCTGCTCTTAATATGAGTATAGAAAGATAGAAAGACAGACAGACAGACAGACATGCACTCTGACCAGTGCTGTGTTCATCCAGCTGAAGTAAAGTATGCGGGGAAATGGTGCCAATATTAATAAAGAAGATGTAACTGATCAAGCTGTGGATTAACAACAAGAAAAAAACACTTCTGAATAGAAAAAATTAACACCAACATTAAGAAAGAGAGAGAGATGGAGGGTGAGAGACAGCCAGGAAAGTAGAGAGGGATAAAGGAGGAGAAACGCAGTGAAAAAGGGAAAGCGCAAGACAGAGATCCACCGAGAGACGGAGACAGACATCAAGCAACCGAGAGAGAAGAAATAAATGCAAAGAGAATGACTGAGAAGAATAGAAAGAGACGTTAAGAAAGGGGACAGAGAAAAGGAGAATAAAAAGAGACATAGATTGAAAGACTTCAAGAAAGAGATGCACCGAGAGACAGAAGGAGGAGAAAAGAGAGATGCACTGAGACAGAGACACATGAGTAATTCAGAGAAAGGGGGGGGGGGTGCACAGGAATAGACAGGGAAGAATAGAAAGAGACATTGAGAAAAGAGAACAGAGAACAGAGAGAGAGAACAGAGAGAGAGAACAGAGTGCGAGACAGAGAGACAAATAGAGAGATTAAGAAAGGCAGAAAGAGAGAGAGAGAGACAGAGACAAATGAACACATTGAGAAAAAGAAGAGAGTTGCACAAAGGCAGCGAGAGACATTAAGGAAAGATTAAGAAAGATGGAAAGCAAGAAAGAAAAAGAGAGAGATGTAGAGTGACAACTTGTTTTATAATGGTGGTTTTCTTATATTATAAATGACTATTAAATGCAACTTAAGAAAGAAAAATGAAGATGTAAGGAAGAGGCAGAGTTTGTTGTTGCTGGTTACCTGCGCAACACAACTTATAAAAAATTAAAAAATATGAATGATTTCTTTTCCGATGAGAAAAAAAAAAATCCCCCAGCGCTGTTTCAGATTAGACAGCGTTCCAGCCAGCAGTGTCTGAGGAACGCACTTTAAATACATACGGTTTCCTCACCTCAAACACACACGAGACGAGAGAGATGCTGACGGATTATTGGAAAAATAACGGCTGGTGGCTTTAGTGTGGCTTAAAAACCGACATGACCAGGCTTCGAAAAGCCTGTGATTTTTCAGTCCGTGCTCTCGTGGGCGAGTAGTAAAAGGTTGTGCACGGTTCACACACCCTACAATCAGAGACACCATGGCTTGACGCCTAAAAACCCGGGCCAAGAATATTTACTTGCCACTTGGAAAAAGGGGGGGGGGGGGGGGTGAAGAGGGAAAAGAAAAAAAAAGAAAGAAAAAAAATGCCCCGAAGGCACACCATCATTCAGGAAGCAAAAGGGCCCCCTTCTGCAGAACCGAACCCGCGTGTCACATGCCTTCATCGATATTTCATCCCTGCTTACATTACTGTCGCTTTAATTTGAAGGCAGCAACACATCCATTTTGGAAGGAATAACATTTGTCGAGCACATGTGGCGCACAGGCGCGGGCCGCGATAATACGCCGCTTTAATCTCGACTGGAGGAACGTGAGGCCTGGATGATTAGCCGTTTAGACGTCACGGGGGTCGACGCTGAAATCATCACCTCTCCACATGCTTTTTTTTTTCCGCTTGTTAAGTTGGGTTTTGCGCAGAATACACAACGGTGGGTCACGGCACCGATCATTCTTTATAAGCACACAGAGAGAGAGAGAGAGAGAGAGAGAGAGAGAGAGAGAAAGCAAGTCATTACTACATACATCATTTCTAATACAAGCGTTTATACCACAGCACTGTTGATTAACTTGCTCGTACTAATACGTTGTTATTTCCAACAGCCTTCCAGTGTTTATGCTTCATAACACACTGAGTCACGGTAAAGTCTTTAGGAGAGTGAGACTGAGCTTTCCTCATGAGTTGCATCATCATTACGTCTTCTATACACATCGTACTGTAGAGATGAAAGTGCACCCCTGATTGTCAAACTGTCTCTAAATTGCTACTTGGACCAAACTCATCACACTCAAAAACAAGAAACACTATTAATTCAGCAATGGCACTCAGGTGACATGTGAGGAGGAGGCGGAGCTAAACAGACCAGTCAAAGTTTACTTGGCGGACCAGAAGCAACGTCCCGAAATTTTCGTGACAATCATGTGCTCAGATTTTCGTTCATTCGGGTCTCACTCGCATGCGCATAAACTCTATCTCCACTCTATCCTGCGTGAAATCAATAACCCAATGCTGTCCTCGCATTTCTGACGGTCCTGAGAATGTGGATGAGAATCATGAGAATCAATTATTATTATTTTATTTTTTTTAAGAGGGGGTCACAATTCGCATTTTAGCAAGACTCAGTTAGCCTTAACCACAAATTTAGAAGCACAACGTTGTACAGAATGCCTCTGCATGGTTGCTGGATTCAGACTCTGTGCACAAACCGACACCACTTAACACCTTAGGGATGAACTGGAACTTGAGCCTGTTCACCTCAAACCAGTGTGTGACCTCAGTAATGACCTTGTAGCTTGGGGACGGAAAAAATAAATTAAAAAAAGCAGGCACGTTTCAAAAAAATCTAGCGGAAATCCTTCCCAGAGGAGTGAAACTTTTATTATAACAGGAAAATAAGAGAGATTAAATCTGCAATGAGACATTTTTCAGTCATTCCTGCATGGGACGGATGAATCATCTAAACAAATAATAAATACTCATAAGGGGAATGAGGAACCAGGCCTGTACGATATCATGATGCACAGGTGCTGATTCGGTTTGTATCACGATTCTTTAAGATAACAATTTTATAAATTTTATATTTTTCAGATTTTCTTACAATTCTAAACAAACACAGCAAAAATTTAAAGATAAACACATCTTTATGCATTAGAGCTCTTATCCAATGGAGTTATTTTTAAAATAATTTAATAGCCCATTTGTTTAAATAATAATAATAATAAATGTTTTGACTCCAGGCTGCTAAACGGAGGACAAGTCTAAAAGCTTTATTGCATTTATGTTAAGAAATAAAACACAACGAGGCATACTGATGATGCAAGAAAATAGCCAATGAACCGTCGTGTGGCTGAGTGTTTTAATTATGGCACTTTACAAATAAAGTTTTATTAAGGATGGGAATCACCTGATACTATATCATCACGATACCTCAGCGCCGATATGATTTGTATTGCGATTCTGCCAAGTCGTGGTTGAGTTCGCGGCCTCATTCATTTGCGGATTTTTCCCTTAGAACCTAAATAATAATTGTTCGTGGAAACCCTCGCAATTTCACAAAAACTGCAAATATCCTCAACAGTATTTTTTATGGCTTTCTTCGGGGCAATATATCATTTTTCATGCATTTTAACGCTAAACTATTAAGAATAAATATAATTTACTCATTTTGTAACAAATATTAAAGTAAATTCAGCTAAATTTCCATATAAGATATAATACTGTATAATTTTAAAAGAACACAAAGCAACTGTAGAGGAAAAAACGCGGCTTGGGGGGTAAATTATAACTTTATTTACCCTACAGTACTTATACCAAAGAAAACCACAGCACATACCAAAGAAAATGCGTTTGCATGAATTACAGTAACATCAGGTACAGTAACAGGGGTAACATCTGTATTTTACTTTCTAGCACTGCAGGATCCAGCAGTACAGTACTGTACAGTACACGAGTTTACCTTTAAATTCTTGTTTATTTTTTTAATTAAGGGTAATGTATTAAGCTATAAGATTTATAGGCATTTTTCGAACCACATTAAAATCCTCGGTTTTTCCAAATTTGCAGGTGCTCTAGAAATGCAATTGCCCCGCAAATTTCAGGGATCGACTGCATCACGATTTTATAAATATCCTGATTGAACGTTAAACTTTTTTTTTTAAGATATTGTTATAATTCTAAACAAACTCAAACAATTTGCCGCGACACATAGGACGCTAGGTGGCACGGTGCTGTAGTGGTTAGCACTGTGGCCTCGCCACTCCAGGGTCGCAGGTTCGATTTCCGCCTCGGGGTTTGTGCATGTGGAGTTTGCATGTTTTCTCTGTGCTTGATGGGTTTCCTCAGGGTGATCCGGTTTCCTCCTGCAGTCCCAAAGATTAAGTTAACTGGTGTTCCCAAATTGTGTGCGTGCTCCGTGTGATGGATTAGCACCCTGTCCATCACAGGGTATAAAAGATGAATGGAGAGAAAAAATTTTATTTAAAAAAGGATGCTGTGCTGTCAATAGTTTAGAGCACCACCTACAGGATCATAGAGGAACTCCAACATTTTACCACTTCAAATGCAAACACACAGTATATGTCTTTAGTCTTTCGGCTGCTCCTGTCAAGAGGTCGCCACAGTGGATCATCTGATCTGCGCACCCAACTTGGCACAGGTTTTACGCCGAATGCCCTTCCTGACGCAACCCTCCCATTTTTATCCCTGGGCCTCCCGCCTGGCCGGCGAGAAATCCATCACTGTGCCAACATTGCTCCAAATGTAAACATACATAAATATAAAAAATAGCAATTTTGTAGTCAACTTGGAAAAGACAAAAGAATCGCAATACATCCCTAAATCGATTTTTCTACCTAATCTTGTACAGCTTATAATTTTATGAAATATGTTAAAGCATATAGAAATATTTGCTCCATCATAAGCCTCTCTCTCTTTGTATTGAACAAGACAGAAATACTTTCCACCAAAGACTTTCATTTGGAGCAGAAAACGTCTCTGACACTGGAGACTCCTTCCAGAAAATTACAATTTTCTGGTTAAATTAAACCTCCATCACTGCTCACCTCTCCCAATAATACTGCAATTACTCCACGTTTTCTTTAACACTTTACACACCTTCAACAGATGATAAAACAGCAAATCAACACAAGCTTCAGCACAACAGCTGCAGCTGAATCGCCTCAAGTTTAGGCCTCAGTTCGACCTCGGCTCTGGCTGTACTCCGAACAGCGCTGTGCTGCAAGCATAGTGCGCTACGTAGGGCGCTGACGTCACCACATTAAATCCTAGGAAGTGCACTAACGCAAGGGGGCGAGCTCTGTTTGGGCCTTAACCGCCTAATGGTGTGCGGGGGCAATTAAAAAGCACGCTGAGGGAAACGCAAACGTGTGCGAGTTATTCTGGAAGTGCACTGAACACTGGGAAAAAATATACACAAACATCCTGGAAACAATTTTAGATTTAATTTTATGTATTAATATGCATTTAGTTGGTTAGCGTTGCAGGCTAAGAGGCTAACTAAAAACGGAAACGTTATGAGAATATTATCAGTATAACTCAGGTTACTCACTAACACTTATCATTTGCATTGAAGACGGGAAATAAGCCTCCTTTTTGCGGCTTAATCATTTAAACGAAATATTTTAACATATAAAACGACGGCTAATCCAACAGCGGATGGTGACTGTGCTAAGATAGTTATGCTAGGCTAAGCTAGCGTGATGAAATGTCACAGCGCTGGCCTGTTAAGCTAACTGGCTACAGTTTTTAATTTCAGTTTTTAACTTCTGCATGAAATGAAGTGTTTAAAACACCTGGGAATAGGAGAAAATCTCACCTATGCTGTGTTTTCTGTGGCTTTAGTGCTGTTCAGTGAATGAGTTACTCCTGCTCTGACTCCATTCCCTCCTGTTACTGCTAATACAGTTACACGCGCGCACACACACACACGTGCACGCGGGCGGCCGCGCGCCATACGCCAGCGCGCGCACTCACGTAAAAAACAATCAAAGGAAAACTAAAAAACACAGGGCACTGGATGACAAACTCTATTATTATATTTAAACATGATAGATAGATAAGATTATAGATAGACAAACAGATTGATAGACAGACTGACTGATAGATAGATTTATAGACAGATAGATAGATAGATTTATGGATAGATAGATAGATAGACAAACATTGATAGACAGACTGACTGATAGATAGATTTATAGATAGATTTATAGATAGATAGATAAGTTTATAGATAGACAAACAGATTAACAGATTGATAGACAGACTGACAGACTGACTGATAGATTTATAGACAGATAGATAGATAGATTGATAGTTCTTTGAATCTTGAATCAGATCGATAGACAGACTGAAAGATAGATAGATAGATAGATAGATAGATTTATGGATAGATAGATAGATAGATAGATAGATAGATAGACAAACAGATTGATAGACAGACTGACTGATAGATTTATAGATAGATTTATAGATAGATAGATAAGTTTATATATAGACAGATTGATAGACAGACAGACAGAGTTCTTTGAATCTTGAATCAGATCGATAGACAGACTGACAGATCGATAGACAGACAGACTGACTGACTGACTGATAGATAGATGTGGATACAGTTTTATATAGATGTAGATAATACTTGTATATAGTAATTACTGTACATCGAAATAAGATAAGGTATGACACACACACACACACAGTACTTGGAGAAACACACTCAGGAAGGTCTTCCTTGGCTGCCCTACATTAGAAGAAACGTAACAGACAGACAGACAGACAAGTAACTGACCCTCAGTGTGAAAAAACGATTTGAAGATCAAGAAAGCATGAGCCTGTAATTCACTTATTGACCACTTGGTGTCAGTGTATACAACAAATTCTCCTCATGTTACACAACTCAGGCTTCTTCTAACATGGATTCCCTTTTTTTTTTTATCAGCTGAGGCCAACATTAACAGTAGAACTGATTTAGCTGTCAACTTTTAGCATTTTTAGTTTATGAATATAATCGACATGAAATCGACATCAAATATTGAAATGTGTGCAGTAATATTAGGCTCATAAATCAGTTTGTTTATTCATCTTCTATACCACTTGTCCTGGGAAGCCTGGAGACCTCTGGCACTAGGCAAGGGTACACCCTGGACAGGGCACACATACACACACAATCACATACTATGGGCAATTTAGGAACACCAATTAAACTAGTCTGCATGTCTTTGGACTGTGGGAGGAAACCGGAGTACCTGGAGGACATAGAGAACATGCAAACTCCACACACACACAGAGCCGAGGTGGGAATCAAACCCTTGACCCTGGAGGTGCAAGGCCACAGTGCAAAACAGTATATTGAGACTATCGGAGTGTTCTAGACAAAGTATGAGAAAGAGGTTTGCTAGACTTTCTGGAGGTTTTATTAATGGGGATTAATGGGGAATAATCCTACATAGAGGTTGAGTTCAAACTGAAGAGCTGCCAGAAAAGCATTAACTTTTCAGCTGTGTGCTCGGATTGAAATGTCCCTCGTTCGGTCATTCATTCATTCATGTAGCCTGTTTATCAGGATCAGGAGTCTGTCCCAGGACGATCATTCACACCTGCTGGCAATTTAGCACCGTGAATACAATTACAGGAATGTTTTTGGGAGGGTGGAGGAAACCGGAGAACCCAGAGGAAACCTACATATGGACACAAGATGAATGTTTAAAACCACAGTTCCTACAGAAGCACAAACCCTAGAGCTGAACATTATTCATAGGAAGAAACAGACAGTAGGAGACAGGTGTTTCTTTAAGAGGCGCGTAATTTATTTGCACAAGGATCTTCAAATACAAAAGTGAAGTACAGATTTTACCAGATAGCTTTTACAAAACTTAAAACTTGTTTCGCGACCACAAAACCCTCATGCAGAGATCATCGAAGCGGGCCTTTCACGACTCCCAGAGATGTCTTACAGGGATAGGAGACGCACAGTAATTTCCACAAGGTCGCCTCTGCTCACATTTCACACACACAGTGCTAGCAATCGGAGTTCTGTAAAGCGATACAAATCTGTGAAACTTCATCAAAGTCTATGGACTTACAGCATTAAGGAAATGATTATCTCTAACTTATCTACACATATTAAGGAAAAAAAATACAAACGCAACATATCAACAGGAATAAAAGCACATCCTTTGAAATGGCTTATATAATACCAAATACATACAGACCTCACGTAATAATCGAAACTGAGCAGAGTAGACGTGATCGATGTGCTGTAAAATATACACGTGAATATCGAATACTTCATTATTAAGAGAACAGCGAATCCATCTCACTTTTTTTCGGCCCCTCTGAGCGGCAAACTAAAGTCTTTGGCGGATTCTTTTTTGGCGCTTCGTGTTCCACTCGACACCGCTGAAGCTTATTCAGAGACTTGTGGGTTAAAAGCCGTGGATTCTGTAAAAGTGCATTTTAAATTGAAATTTCATTAGGCTGTACCGCACTCAAGGGGACGTCATTATTATACGTTAATTAAAATCCCCTCAGCATTTAGGCACATGTTGATTTTTTTTTTTTTTCAAAAATATATTGTTTTTGGTGTATGCTCATAAGTTTACACACCCTGGCAATGAAATATGGGGCTTTCTTTAAAAAAAAAAAAAATATGACCAATCATCCAGAAATACATTTTTAAGCCTGATTTAGGGAGTGTTGAGTTACTGAGAGTGTTCTGGAAAGTTCCTTATTCAGTTTTTACACTTGAATTTAACTCACGACGTCCTGAAGTGCAGTCATACGACAATCTGTGAACTGGTATACATGTGACACAACTAGCTAATTATTATATATAATTGGAATATTTCTTTTTGGTTCCATTCTATTTAACAATTTAACCGATTTAATAAGGTCTCATATTTTATAATCTGACTTATTAAATATGAGTTTTTTTTTATATAAATATGACACTTAATAAATGTCTTAAACAAATTGATATTAAACAAATTAAGAAAATATGTTTGTTTTTTCTTTATCCCATTTAGGAAGCTGGGGCCAGAGCGCAGGGTCAGACAGGATACAGCGCCCCCTGGAGCAGGTGGGGTTAAGGGCCTTGCTCAAGGGCTCAACAGGGGCAGCTTTGGTAAGGCTGGGGCTTGAACCCCAACCTTCTGATCACTATCCCATAGCCTTAACCATTTGAGGTAAGAATTTCATGCGACAGCTTTCAAAATATCTTCCAACCACATGGTCTGTTTGGTCTGTGTTACAGACTCCATAATTTCCCTGAAACTGGTCTGGGTTCTTAGGGGTTAAAGAAAAAGTAGAACTGATATTAAAAAAAAAAGATTTCCAAAAGATACCTAGGTGTTCAAATTGTGATCAAGAAGTGGAAAATTAGGGGTTTTGTTGACACCAAACCACGGTAAGACAGACGAGCAAAAGGTTTTAACCCCATAGACAGGAAGATTATTCGGGATGCAAAGAAAAAAACCCTATCGTCAACCTTAGCTGAAATACAGGCTTGTCTGAATTAAAACTTCACTGTCGCTATTTCAAAATGCACAATAAGGAGGTACTTAAACCAAGACAGGCTGCATGGTCAAGTTGGCAGTAAAAAGTAGTTAAAAACAGCCCCCTGACACAAAGGCATTAAAAGTGAAGAGACCAAAATTGGAACTTTTTGGCCACAATTCATAAACGATATGTTTAGAGACGAATCAACGGGAACTATGATAAGACTTCCACTATAACTTCTGTGAAACATGGAGGCTGATAGGGGTGAGCTGCAGTGGCATGGAGAATTCAGTCCAAATTAATGACAAGATGAAGGTAACAACTTATCAGAAAAATACTGGAGGTCAATTTGTATTAGTTTCAAATGTCGAAATTTTTTTTTTTTGCTTTGCAAAGAAAATAAAGGGTCTCATCAACCTATTATCACAAAAGACACCAAGGCATTGTTGACGCTAAAAGGGGCAGTACTAAGAACTATGGGTATGCAAATGATTAGCAAGGACCACCAAATTATTTTCTTTAACGTTTTGTTTAAGGGTTGCTTTATTCCTTGATGTTTTATAGTTATAGAATTTAAATCATATTAAAAATGATTGTGTTGGTCTGATAACCACGGTTTCTTAAAAAATTGGGACACAACTTAAACAAAACAAAATAAACAAATTCTGCCAGGGTGTGTAAACTTATGAGCAGAACTGTATAATATAATATATATTTATATATCATCTTAAAACCTGAAATCATATGTGACATTTTCATCTTGTTAGTTTATAACAAAAATTCCTCCCTGAAATATTCGTGACTTTTTTTGTGCCGCTCTGCAAAAAAATAAGAAAAATGTTTTCGGCTTCGTAATCGCAAGATTAATGGGATTTTTTTTATTACAGTCATTTTTGAAGTTGAAGCCACAATCCTGTCTGTCCATTAGGTGATTTGTTAAACGAGGGTGTTTCCTTCAAATTAATTCCAAAATAAATTCCATTAGCAGTTCTTATAAAGAGCCAGAGTTTAATTCAAGAGTAAAAAATGCACAAAACATAAAAAAAAAAAAAAACAAATACAGTCTGATTGCAGGTTGTGTATCAAATAACTCCTTACTGGCGATATCAATTCAGTTACGAGATTAAAATAAAATAAGTGCACAAAATGTCAAACAGCAGAAGCGTTACCATACCGAAGGCCAAAACTGCAATAATAATTATTTACTTTTAATAATATTAATTCTCTTGTTAAAATATTGACTTGATAAAGCATTCGTGTCCATAAGATGCAGTGTCTAGGCTGTAAACCTGGCAAACTGTCGACCAAATAAAACCAACCCTCAACAGTAAACACACCCTTCCGATGAGTCCATGCGTGGGCGTTTAAAACGTACAGATGTGGCAACGTGCTGTCGGTTCTCCGAAAACATTAATTCGCAATACGTGAGCTGTGGAAGAAAGCAAGCAGAATCCTGCGATAGTGAATCTGATCCCGCGTTCTCATTCGTCCAGGTTGAGCAGGAAGCGGGAAATCGTCCGTATGTCCATGTGAGGCAGGACGAGCAGGCAGTAGAGGAGGAGCCACATGAGAAGCAGGAAGTCGACTTCGGAGAGCTCCGGGTGATTCGGACGCTGCGGAGTCCGTGCAGCGCTGCACACCTTCTTATTACACATCACACACCTGCAGGTTCAGACAGAACATAGTTACACAGGATTATGCTAAACAAAGGGCGTGTCTCAGTGAAGGAGGTGTGGCCTCTGATCCTGTTAGTGAACGAGGTTCGAGCGGTGTCTATAAGAATCTCAGTGGCCTTGGGTCCTGTCTGTCTAAGTGAAGGAGGTCGTGACCTTTTACTCTGTACGTAAGTCGCAGTGAAGCAGGCGTGGTCTCTTTAAATCAAAGAAAAAGAGGTATGGCCTCTGTATTTCATTCACAGTAAATGGGACGGTCCGGATTTTTTTTTCAGTCACAGAAAAGAAGGCGTGGCCTCTGTAAATCAAAAAATATGACACGGGAGCTCTGCAGTTCATTCATAGTGAAGGGGCGGGGCTTATGTTTTTCATTTACGCTAGGAGGTGTGGTCTCTATTTCATTCATTGTAAAGGGGCGGGGATAACATTTTTCAGTTAAAATGAAGGAGGTGTGGGCTCTATTTCATTCACAGTAAATGAGGCGTGGCCTCTATTTTATTCATGATAAAGGGGCGGGATTAAGTTTTTGTTATAGTAAAGGAGGTGTGGCCTTTGTATTTCAGTCATAGTAAAGAAGAAGTGGTCTCTGTAAATCAAAGAATAAGAGGTGGGGTCTCTGTATTTCATTTACGGTAAAGGGGGCAGGGCGTATATTTTTCAGTAAAGGAGGCGGAGCCTCTCTGTATTACATTCACAGTAAAGGAGGCGTGGCCTCTGTATTTAATTTACAGTAAAGGAGGCAGGGTTTCTGTATGTCAGGAGCCTCTTTGTATTTCATTCACAGTAAAGGAGGCGTGGCCTCTATTTAATTCACAGTAAAGGTGGCAGAGGTTCTGTATGTCAGTCACAGTAAAGAGGGCGGAGCCTCTTTGTATTTCATTCACAGTAAAGTGTGGACTTTTTGTACTTCAGTCACAGTGAAAGAGGTATAAAAAGAGGTGAAAGAGCTACAGTCCAGGTGGCGTGGGTTCAGTGCTCATTATTCTCAGCGAGGGGGCGTGGTCTCTGTCTGTCAGTCCCAATGACAGGGGTTCGGCTTCTGCGTCAGTCCTAATAAAGGAGGCGTGGTCTCTGAGTTTATCTGTCTCAGTAACAGCCTCCCCTTAAAAGCCTTTACTCTTCGTCTTCTCCTCAATATGATAAGATTTAAGAAGCAGAGAAAGTTCTATAGGTGTGTGTGATATAATCTTTTTCACACCCATCAGACTCACACTGACAGGAAAACATGCCAGAGTGCTAGAATGATTAGAGAGTAATTAGTGCGACTCCTGTAACAGGAACAGACTTGTTCACGCAGCCGGGTTTAGAGAAACGCCTCGAGCTTGACTCAGCTGTCTGGAACAGCTGCTCTGTCCGGGAGCTGATTTGCATCGATTTTGCCTGCGCTGGGTGGAGTAATGTTTCGTGGTCGAGCATTCAGATTTCTGCATTACGCTACACGACAAGTGAGAAGCGTTCACAGTACCTTTCATCTGTGTGATGATTTGCCGTGATGGGCGCGGGGGTTTCTCCGTTTTCTCTGGGCTGCTGAAAGAGAAAGGACAGATTCTTACGACAGGATGAAACAGGGATGTTTCATAGACAATTTTAACTCGAGTTAGAATCGAGCCCTGGTGCCAGTCTTTCTCGCTGTGGTTCTTGGGTCAGGTAAACACTCATGAATCATACTCGGGTGTGGCCCAAGACAACCGGTCCGAGAGCGAATGAGCAACATGGTCTCAGCGTCCACTTCTACAGTATATGATCTCTATATCTATATGAGTCTAAACGAGAATGAATCGACTCTGAAACGATTCAAATGCATGAATTCAACTTGGCTTGCTGTGTGTTTTGGGTCGTAGCAGGAGTGTTTTTTTTTTGTAGATGTGCGCCAAAGGACAGAGGTGTAGATATACAGAATATAATGAACAACAACAACAACAAAAACGGAAAAATATAACATTATAAACTAGCTCTATGCTGTTCGTATGATTCGCGTCATGCAGTCGGTTTCACATTCCTGTTCTCACTTACTTACAAAACCACACGGAAACAGTAAAAAAAAAAAAAAGTTCCATTAAAATAAAGTAAATATTGTAAAAGCACCCACAAAAAGCGGCAGACCAACGATTAACACTCACAATCTCAGGATTTAATTTAATTCCTTTCACGTCCACCACTTCTGGTTCTACTACTACCGGAGGCTGGTTTTCATCTTCAGTGCTTCGCTCTCTGGCAGCTTCTTCCTTGTTTGAATGACTGAAAAAAAAAAAAAAAAAAAAAACATAACGCACCTTTCTCATGACCTTGCGATCACACTCAATTCATCAACAGTTTAATGGAACAAAAGCTCCATTTAAACACCAACATGTCCGACTTAAGAGTGTCTAGAGAACCAGGACGACCTTTCAGTTCTTTATCTAAAAAGGAAATCTTCAGCTAAACATCATTAAAGTACATTTAAGGTCAGTTAAAGCTGTGCAGGTTTTCCCTTCACTCGACCAAGGCTCTAAGAATAGCTCAGTACCTCGGCGTGTCCGGGTTGTCTTCTCTGGCAGAGGTGGAGACTTCGTTCTCCGGTTCCTCTCCTCTCCTTTTCCGTTCTTCTCGGTTGTTCCGCTCGATCTCTGCGTCCAGGTCCGTTTCTACCAAGCCCCATTCTCCTGGGTGCGAAACCCAAAGGCTGAACGGACTCTGTCCCGGAGACTCCACAACCCCGTAATCAACCTGCAACGGCGTAGAAATGTGCAGATTATTATTTTTGCATACATACAAAAGACAAAAAAAAAAAACAAGACGGCGGTTATTTATTCTGCGTACACTTAGTTTACCCGACTGATTATTAAATTCTCGATCCACCTCAGTCTCAGTCCACCAACAAGAGCTGTTCGAAATTAACGAGTTTACGCAGTTTGTACGATAACATCATCCATTCCAGTTAAAGAAAGCTTTATACGAGTTACCTACATGTACATACCCGAGAATGTAAAACTGGTCTCTAGAATTCATGTTCATAGAGAAAAAACAAACATAAATGGAAAGGCTTTAATTTAATGGACTAGAATTTATCTAGAATCGAACCCTGGATGTTTGAGGCCACAGTGCTAATCACTACGCCACTAAATAAACATTTCTTTATTAAATACGTACAGCTCTTTTTCAGCCATTGAACTCATTTCTTTTTTTAAACCGCTCTTGGTAGTGGCCTCAGACCTTGTAACCCTACTACACCTGCTTTAGAATCGAAATAAGAGGAATCATTTTAGAAACCCGAAATAAGATTCTAGTACTGATTGGGAAAATCCTCCAAAATGCAAAGAACTGATCCATTTACTGTAGGAAAAAAAAAGCTTAGCTCAGGAACTTAACATTTAATCAGTGTGTATATGTGTGGGGTGTACAGTATGTGTGTGTCAGACAATCACGAGTCATGCAGTGAAATTGATTTGATTTCCTCCATGCTGAGAAACATCCTCCTAGGTCCAAAGAGATACTACAAAGGTAGCTTAGCATCAAGTAACTCAACGAACCCATATCCAGCGAGGTTACAGCCTTCCATAAACATCAGATAAGGTCATTATCGCTGCTACTATTTCCTGATAATCCAGTGCGCATTCACAACATCCTGTCTGTCGTCATTATATGACCCTAAATACGTACGGTAATCACCTTTTCCTGCGCACTGTCAGAGTCAGTGAGCGCAGGCTGCGAGGGCGCGGGCTGCAGAGGAGTCACGCTGAGCGACAGCCGGAGCTCCGCACGGCACCTCTCCGCCCGCTCCGCATCCAGAATCTTGGTCTGCTCCCAAGTGGCATGTCCTCCATTTTCATACTCGTACAGCTGGTCTACTGTGCCAGGAGTCGGCGGACTGAAGGGTTGCTCTTCTTCATCTTCTTCGCAAGACTGAGCACCGGGATTTGGCTCGTCCATGATCTCAGATGTGGAGACGTCAGGTACGAGGGCATTACTCTGAGAAGTCGGAGATACCAGATTTGACGTGTCGCTCTCAATCAGTGCGTCATCTTTAGCCTTAGTGTCACTGATATTTTGCAGACTGTCAGATGAGGCGTCGTCTTGCTTAACATTCTCGTCTTCACACTCGTCCTCGATGGCCCAGTTTTGAGGCACAGGTTCGGTCTCAGGAAGACTCTGGGTCACATTCAGCTCTTCGTCCGACTTGCTTTGAGCCATGACATCGTCCTGAACAAGGCTTAAATCATCCTGACTTGGTTCTTCACCACAGGTGATATTCTCACCATTTTCCTCAAATGTCTTCACAGGACTGGTTTTCTCTTCTTCAACTTCAGGAAAGTTTGTGTCCACCAGACTGTCGGTCACCTGTTGAATGGATTCACTCATATCTTTCAGCACTGGCTCTTCAGTTTGGCTTGAATCCTCAGCGCCAGACTCGGTGTGATCTACTTTCTCTTGGATCTCTACCCCAGTCTCCGCTTCTCCAGGCTGGCTGATGTTTGTGAGGATTTGAGGAAGATCAATTTCAGTACCGATCTGATCTGCTTGATCTTCTGGCTTTGCACTGCCCTGCTCTGGTTCTACAACTTCAGTCTTTCTAAAATGGTGATTTTCCTCCACAGCCACAACTTCCATTCCACCGCTTAACACACCGGGCGTCGGATTTTCCTCCATTTGGTCATCAAATGGTTCTTCACGCAGTTCCGTGCCAAGTTCGTCAACGTCCTCTTCACTTCCTGAAATGGAAATCCTTTCATACTGAACAACAGGCCACTCTTGATCATCCTCAAAAATGTACACTGGATCTGATTTGGTAGCGGCTGTCGGGACCTCTTCAGTGGCGGAAGGTTTAAGACTTTCTTCGAGATTTTCAGCCAGGTTCTCGGGTTCATTTTTATCCTCAGCAACGGGTTGACTAGAGTTAACGGGAACCGAACTCTTATTCGCATCATCTGGTTGAGTTGTGGAGACCTCCTTCTGATCTGGATAGTACCCAGAGTCACAGTTGCCATAGAAAGGATCAGAAGATGTAGGATTATCTAGATTCGTCTCGGGACAAGGTTGCTGGGTATTCGAGATTTTCAAGATGTCCTCACTGGGTGCGTCACTGGCGGATTCTTCTTCCTTAAGATCTAAAATGTATCTATAAGCATCCTCTTCTTCGGACAGCAATGCAGATCTAGCCTCTAAGCTAAGCGAGAAGTTTCCTTCATCAATGAACAACTCTGAATCTACCTGATCTTGCAGACCCCTTTCTGATTCCATTGGAGAACCGAGAGAGGTCAGATCGCCTGCTGAGGTGGAATCTCTCAGGGAGTCATTGCTGCAAGACTGCGGAAGCTCACTAGGCGTCTCAGGCCACGATTCTGGAAAATCCATAGCCGAGTCGATGAGAGACGGCTGAGGGGAGCTCAAAGGAGAAGAAGCATCTTTGTTCAGGCCCAGTGGGCGACTCGGGGGCCGATTTTCAGTCGTACTGGGGCTTGAAGACACTGAGGAATCTTCACTGTCCCAAGGTCGGTCATTTACTGTTTGGAGTGGTACAGGAGACCGTTTTTGTTCTTGTTCTTTAACTACTGAGGAGATAAAAATCTTGGGCGGAGGCTGAACCCAGTCCCTCTTCACTAAACCAGACTTTTCTCTCTTCCTTTGAACTCCATTCTTAACTGGCGGCTCTGTCATCCGCGCACTGACCTTATTCCTCTCCAGGATATCCAAAGGATCATCCTTCAGAAAACAGCAATCGGACAGCACATAAATCACATCTTAAACACGGTACTTCATATTAATAATCTGACGAATGACATTCAAGGGATCTTACCTCCTCGATACCTGGGAAGTGCTCCAGAAACTGGGACACGTAGGTCATTATGGACTGCTGGTCAGGACGATTCAGCATTACATCTGAGGAGACATGTTTCGATTTACTACAGCATTCAGTTGCTTTTACTGTTACAGGCGCTTTCAAACGTAAGCCTTAAATAAGCGATAATTGAAAATCACGCCAAATCATTTAGCGATGCAGTGATACCTTCAGGCTCCAGAAGTCGCGGGATGCCCAGGCTGTAATGCGCCGTCCTGAAAGCCTCTTCGATGTTCTCTCTGGGCGATCTAAGCAAAGCTCTCCTCATGTCCACCAGACTGGGGTCAATGGACTTGATCACGGCAAGAAAAGCCAGACCACTTGTCCAGCTCTTGCCAAAATCCTGAACTGCCACACCAAATCTATTGAAAAAAAAAAAAAAAACAGAATTATAAGTAGTGAGATTTGGAATACACACAACTTACAGTATGATTGCACCTTGTTATACTCAGGAACACTTACTTCCTGGTACGTCTTTGGACCCAGTGCAAAAGAGTCTTTATGGCTTTTCCATGATCTCTGGCGATGACCGAGGGCTTCTTGTCATCAGAAGGTGTGCTGGACTGAGACATGTCTGAGTCCGAGCTGGTTGGGATGGACGACAGGCTGGAAGAGGATGGGAACTGGTTCCTTATGTTTCCTGTAAGCTCCTTTATCTGTGGGAAAAAAAAAAAAACATTGCAAACATGAAAAGTAAAGAAAATTTTTTTGCTCTTATTATTATTTTCATTGTCGCGTGAATAGTGTCCTTGTGACCATCTTTTATTTTCGTTATCAGTCTCATAGAACACAAAGTGAAACACAATTTAAGCCGGATATATGCAGAGACAAGCGTATGATATTTTTACCTGGAAAAACAGGATGATGTTCCAGATAAGCCCGAGCACAATGGACGAATTGCCATCAGCGATGTCTGTAGCATCAATGCTGACCAGCTTCACCTGCAACAGATACATGACTCATCACACACAGTCGTGCAGCCACAGTGTTTCTAGAACAAGTTAATTTTGTTTGCTTTTTCTGGAATGGTTAATTTCTCCTGACTCATGACCTTACACAGCTCAATACTTACATGTCTTTCCTCCAGGAATGCCAACACCCTGGCAATGTTATTGAGCCTGAAAATGCGATGCGCGGACGGTTTGAATTCATGCAGCTGGGAAAAATAAATCAATCAATAAAATTAGACACACGTTTAATATTTTATAAATAGAAGGGAATCCGATTTTTAGCAAAGTCTCGTGAGTTTATTAAAGGATGTTAAGTATATTTAGTTTTAGTGGCATTAAATCACGTAAACCATTTAAGCATATCTCAGTGTATACTCGCTATGGATGAAGAAATACGCGAATATGTATTTTTTATTTTATTTTTTTAACAGTTTTTCTCACCAGCCTGGATCCTGACAGCTCCTCCAGCAACGCCATGAGAACCCGCCCATCTCGGATGTCCCGGAAAAGATCATGCACCATCATTGGAGGATTACACTACAAGAAGTAAAAAGAGGACACTCGATTCTCAAGCTAACTTTTCTGACTTTACTTCCGATATTTTCTACATGATGTAACTTCCATATGTAGTATTGGATAGTCACAGTTATATACTCTCACATGACACAAAGCACAAAATCAATCAACTCATACGATCCACCACAAAAGAGCTGAGATCAAGACAGGCATAGAATTGAAGGTGTACCATCTTTCCCCCTCAACTAAAGACACTGATGTCAATGGTGACACGTGATGTCCCAACCACCAACAAGTCTATTTCTTCTTTTTACAAATCGTTATCCCTTAACAACCCTTAAAAATACTAGAAGGTAGATTTAGAAATTTGTCCTTGCTGTGACCTCGTCCTTGTTTGGTTCCAAATCCAAAATCTAATCAGTTCATCCCTTGTTTATCATTTCTTACAAGTCTAACAAGCATTCAACCATTCCTTCTTAAGATATGTCGCTAAAAACGAAAAGATAAGCAGATAACGGCAAAGCATAAAAATTAGACAAGTCCAAACAAGTTACTGTAATATCACAGCTCCTAGAACTTTTGAATCCTGGAATATTTCAGTGGCATCAAAAAAAAAACCTCCATAGATGTGGTTTGGTCATTCAGTACATTCAGGGCGTCAGATGACTTCATTTTATTGCCACATAACGTTGCTGAGTCTCGACCTGAGCGACTGATCAACCCCAGATCATAACACTGTCACATAGAGGCTTGTACAGTGGACACTATGCATGATGGGTGCATCGCTTCATCCCATCGCTCTGGAATAGGCTCAATCTGGACTCATCAGGTCACATGACCTTTTTCCATTGCTGCACAGTCACATATTTATGCTTCCTAGCAAACTGAAGCCCTTTTTCCCCCTCAATTAGTCTTCCTAACAAGTCCCAATCCTGCGAGTTCTCATCAGAGTGCGTGTATGGAACTGCTTTTACTTTCTCTATTAAACACAGCTCCGATTTCTACTAAAGATTATTTCTGATGTAACTTTACAAAGGGTTTAAGTTGTAAGATTACTTTTTTGGACAATTCAGCACGTTCCTTCCAGGTTTTGATAACATTGTTTTGAGACCTGTCCAACAAACGTCATTTCAGCAACGTCATTTTTTTTCTTGACGCAGGCCACAAATTTTATTTTATCTTATTTTGCCAGGTGGTATATCTATGGGAGTTTCAAGGATAATACTACAAGTATTACTTTACAGTTTGATGAAAATGGTTATTGGGTTGCAATGCAAGGTGCTACATATAGTAGCATCATTACTACAGTGAGCTTATAAATAAATGCAAGTATCCATTGAACCAAGGAGCCGAGTATTCCAGGTAACACTGGGTATAATGCGGGAATACCCCTTGGATTGGACAACAACTCATTGCAAGGGTAAATATGGCACCCCCTTATGGCCTTCATGGCATGGAGAGGAACTTTCCAGAACTGTAGGCAGTGGACGGTGATCGAGAGACAAAATAATGTGTGATTGTTAATTACTGTGTCGTCGTCGTGTTCGAAAGCCAAGCTCTCGGCCACACAATAGCGAGTCATTGTCCTGCAAAACAAAGGACTCATCACTCCATGCTTGCTGTCAGTGCCAAGCAGGCCATGAATGGCAGCCTTCTCGCTGTCTGAAACTCTACAAGCCCAACAGTCGATCGACAGACAGGACAAAGGGACTGGGTTTTAACGAGAAGTCACACGGTTTCCCGCGGTGAGCAAAGTGTCATGCAAATGTGCCGGAAGACTGAAAGAAAAAGCGATGTAGAAATAGAGGGGGAGGGGAACAAAAAAGAGCAAAACTTTCACCAATCTCCTAATACATCATTAATGTCAATTCCATTTTGTTCATTTATAATTCATGGCAAGGGAAGGGACATGTGCACTTCCTGTTATAAAGTGTCACTGCAGTAGCCGTGTGCCTCGCTCGGGAAGAGAACAACGGCCTACATCTCCTTCACACGGCCTGATTTTGCATCCCAAGGGCCAGTGTTAAATTTAAACACAAACTTTATCACATCATCACTTGCCCCTTTTTTAGTTTCTCCTTGACGGCAATGGATTTCATCCTTATGGTTGTAATTATGTTGGTTTGTTCCATTATTTATGAGAGTGTGTGCATGTGTGTGTCTGAAAATGGCTGTATTTCATGATTGGTTAATGCCACACTTTTATCAAACCCCTTGAATTCAAGCTGAAAGTCTTGACTTCGCTCACATTTAGTTTTATTTCAAATTAATTGTGGTGGTGTAGAGACACCAAAAGGCAAAAATACTTTGCTTTGTTCCAACATTTATGGGACTGACTGCATAATAGATTGAAAACATAACACATGCTAGCCGGCTGGCTAGGAACATCACTGTAGTAGCGCTAGTCAGGTCAGCTTAGATCAACAATGCTAGCTGTAACTAGTTAGCTTAGCTAGCAAAGGCATTATTTAACCAACATTAAACTAGCTCAAGTAAGAAAAAGTAAAGCACTACAACATGGGGCTAATTTGTTCAGTAGCAAGCTGGCTAACATTAACATTTTATTAATGTAGCTAAATGGTAGGTAGTTATTTATATTAACATAGCTAAATGCTATATAGTTATGTAGCTAGACATTTAGTTTTTTCACATTTACACTGGGAAACCATGCTAGGATTTCTTGCTAATAAATAAACTAGCGCAAACCTTCTCCAGATGCAGATTCATCCATCTTGTAAAGGTCCGCTTCTGAACAACTTCCCTCTCAACTGCAGAAAGAACAAAGAAAAAACATTTTTTCCATGAAAACACAAAGAATGAAAAACAGACTAAGAATGACCACACGGATGATTTTATTTAGAAATAATAAATATATTTAATAATATAGAACCTTAAGGAAACATTAAGTCGTCCTTTCCAGCACAATTATCATGCGCTTTACGGCTTCCTTTTGTAATTTTCCACTCAATGCGTTGTGTTACTAAGAATGCTCTAATCATTGTAGCGTTTAGCACGCTGTGGCAAGCATGTGCGAGAGGGTCACGAACCGAGGGCCAAGTTCATATCCCTCTGTGTATTCGGCATCAACCTGACAGAAAAGATGAAACCGAAACCCGACAGTGAAGGTCAGACAAACCGGGTCACGTTAAACATCCTGCCTGGCACCGTCCACTCTGTCGTCTTCTTAATAGACTCAAGTTTTGTCACCCTCTGCTATTGAGGCCTCTCATTAGCATTCAGACCATGTAAATAAATAACTCAACAGGACACGGACCCATCCTCGTGGGAGCGCTACTTCAGCCCGGGGCTGCCTTCATTCATTATTCAGCTCAGCAGAGAGAAGAAAAAAAAAGAAAACCCTAAAGAGGCTCCATTCGCTGAGATCAATACGCGTTGTGCAAATGACATGATGAAATAATGACCGAGCGGACGAGCGGGGAGGCCAGGGTAACGGCCACGCACACACTGAGTCACAAAATACACAACAGCACACATTCATCAGGCTGCACACACATGAATCAGTGTGAAAACTCGCAAAAACTTTCAAAGTTGCAAAGTTCAATGAAAAGTAAAGAACAACATGCTGCCCAAAATAATAATAATCATCAAATTACCAGCCTACATTTATACATTTAAGTGTCTTATTCTCCTTATATAACAGAAAATATCCCAACAATCCCTTATTTATTTATTTATTTTCTTCTTGTAGTTACTTTCAGTGTTTTAGCTATACATAATATACAGTTTCCCCAGAATCATTTACGTTTTTCTCTTAAAGTTGGTGGATGAATGGATGGATTAATGTATTAAACAAGTAGTCATAAGATCGCAAAACTCCGGACTTCTGGTAGTTCCCAGAATATCAATATCTACAAAAGGTGGTAGAGCGTTCTCATATTTAGCTCCTAAGCTTTGGACTAGCCTTCCAGACAGTGTTCGGGGCTCAGACACAGTCTATCAGTTTAAAAGTAGACTCAAGACACATCTCTTTAATCTGGCATACACATACTGTAATTCATTACATAACCTCGTACACCAGTATATCTTTTTTTTTTTTACTTTTTTTTTTCTCCCCTAATTTTGTCATGTCCAATTCCTCCCAGTCACTAGGGGCTCCCACATTAAGTTCCAACGCCACTCAG
>JAQMYJ010000005.1:27453028-27467576 GCA_030014305.1 Clarias laeviceps
CCCAGTGATCCAGACCCCCCTCTGTCCTCTGCACCTGCTGACTCATCCCTGTGCTGAACTGGACTCCATGATAACTTTTGTTATACTGAACTTCCAGCAGCCTAACACAATGTGTGTCATAATAATTTCTGTTGTCCATTATCACACATATGAGGATGGGTTCCCTGTTGAGTCCGGTTCCTCTTCCTATGGCCATCTTAGGGAGTTTTTCATCGCCACTGTCGCCCTCGTCTTGCTCATCAGGGACAATCTCACAATATATTATTATCTAAACACATTTTTTCTCACTCATACACACTTCCATAAATTTTCTTTTTCATTTTGTGAAGCTGCTTTGAGGCAATGACCACTGTTAAAAGCACTATATAAATAAAATTGAATTGAATTGAATTGAATTGAATGGTTCCGTCTACATGCCAGCCGATATACTTTAGCTGTTTCTGTGCTGTCCAGCTCGACGCCCGATTGTATCCGAGTACTTGGGGGTGAACGACCTTGCTTAAGGGTCCAACAGTGGCGACCTGGCGGCATCGATTATACTTAATTACTAATTATATAAATTGAATGTCTAAATAGTTTTAAAACACGTTTAAGCTAGAAATCTAAAAAAAAAAAAGAAAGCTATTATAATATTATAATAAAATCCTGAATTTGAGAAACAATAACTTGCAAAAACATTCTAGCAGAACTGATTAATGTATTAAACAAGTAGTCATACATTAGCAACGCTAGTTATTTTTAACTACTTTATAGATGCTATAATGTGTATAACTTAGGTGGAACTGGAATAACTTTAAAACATTAAATTTAACAACAAATTATTGCTGAAAATGCTGAAAATTTCTTAACCAATAGAACACGTTAACAATGAACAATCGATTCATTGTAAGGTATTAATGGTAACAAGACACAGTTTATTTTCTTGGTTTAAGTTTTATTTAAACCTGTCTAGCAGCACAACCCTAACAAATTAGTTAGTTGATACGAATTAGTGAAGCCTAAATAGTGTAAACCACAAAATGTTAAAAATACATAAATAAATAAAAAAAGAAAATCAGGCTGCAATAAACCACCAAAACTGCTATCTTGTGGTGTAGAAGTTAATAGGTGTGCTACTGAGAAATATTACTCAAGACAAACATTATCATTGGACACATTTTAATAAGTTAAATTCTGAAAAGGAATGTATTGATTAACAATTACCCAGTAACATCCCTACTGGAAATTCATTTTAAAAAGTATCACAATATGTTTTACTCAAGAAATGGGTAATTATTGTCAAATTGCCATGGTGTAAGAGCAATAAATTACTTGTGATGTGATGTGGTTTTTCCTCTCATAGACAAATCAGGGAAAATTAATTTCAGGATTGGCAACAGTAACTCTGCTTCATGTCAGTTTGTTTCAAACCATCCACCGTTGATTCTTTTTCTATGACAGCATGTCCCCATGTGTTTTATTTGTTCACTTACAGGGTCAAATCTGATTAATCAAGTGAAGACATCGTTTTTATTTTAAGACGACGGGACAAAAAGGTTGCGATTAGTAAATAAGTGTTTGGTCCCTGGCACTGGTCAAAAGTTTACACTTGGAGCACCAATGCAAATTAAATCATAACCACTTTACCCAAGTGTGTCTTAATCCTTGCTATGAAGTAACTAACAGTGACGCGTTAAAATGTATTGTGTTTGTTTGTCCCTATTCAGTCATGTCAGGAGATAAGCAAAAAATGTTAGCTAACTAGCTAGAAATTTTTGAAATCTTCAAATGACCCCGAATCTGCTTGTTGTTTATGAATTAATTCCAGCATTTGCAAAATGAACACCGGTCTCCGTGTCACGACCTAAACGCAGTAACAGTACGCAAGCTTTCGTAACACACCTAAATCCACTCCATTCATCATGACCGCCGGAGATCTGTGATGATTTGCAAGATTAGACTAACAAAACCTGCACCCAGCATGCGCATCGGCCCTCGCAGGCTCAGCTCGGTACGGCTCCACCCCTGAGGCAGTCGAAGCACCACGGCGACAGTGTACAAAGCTCTCGACAACAATCTGAACCAGAGATTCTGAACCATGTGATAACTAACAAATCGGCAGCCTCGGGTTACAAAGACTTGCTTGATTTAAAATTCGCTGGGATCAAATGGTCTGACGCGTACATGCTAACGACGTGGCTTTCATGCTCCCAGAATGTTCCGAGAGATTTTCACAAAGTCATGAAAAATGCAAATAGAAAACATGCAAATTGTTAAGAGGGGGGTTATCCCATTTTACTGAAGCAGATACAAAAAAAAGGGGGGAAAATTTCACAACAAAGGAATCAGTAATGAAAAGTGATATTTAGAGCAGATGGTATTACAGATAGGACAGTATGGACAGTAGTAAAGAATGCGTATTGTAGTCTTATTGATTCATTTACTATAGCGACATATGTTTATGCGTCTTCTACCTTATACTTGTACATTACACATATTATACACCCACTCTGAAGTTAATTAAGTTACTTAGACAAAAATACTGCATACCTCCTTTCTCCCCAAATGCCACTCTCCAGATAAGGCATACTGTAAAAATTAGTCTCCAGAATGACTCAGGATTTCCACCAAAATTTAGTGACCAGGTGAAGAGTTGATAAAAGTCTGTAGCCACCACAGAAGAATTTCACTGCTCACATCAAAAACTTTTTTTGAACCAATAACCTCCCAACAGTATTTTTCGCATCAACGACAGAATTTCTCTGTTAAAAAAAAGTGACTTTTTTTTCCCACCTCAGGCTTTTCTTTTCATCAACTTTTCACCACTGAAAAAAAAACCCACCTCTGACCAATCAGAATGCAGCTTGTTGAAAGGTCACTTTAAAACATTCAATACTAACACAGTCTTCTATAATTAAAAAGTAAAAAAAATAAAAAATAAAAAAAAAATCACCAAGACAACGAGTAGAAAAGACAACGTCTGGAAACCGACAGCCGATTATCAACGCGTCAAAGTATCTCACAGAAGCGATTGCAGTCCTACATTGTTTGTTTTAATCGTTCCTGTCAGGTTGTAAAATTGAAGTCAAATGCACGCTGCGCTAAACCTTCTTATTCGTTTATCAAAGTCATGTTTGGATAATATTTTACCTCAGACAATTTTTTTACCCCAGACGCTGTTCCAGATCAATCAGCTCCCTAAAAGTTCTCCTCTGCTTCTTCAAGTGCTGTTTCAGCAGCACCAATAACTCCTCCAGCTGCCCCAAGGACATCCTGAAATAGGTCCAGGAGCAACACCATAGTACATCTTCAGCTCCTGCACCAAGTTTTTAAACTTTCCTTGTTCTCGTCAAGTTCTCGTCATCCTTCTCACTCCAAATGTTCTTTTTTCAATGTTTTATTCAGAAAAATCCTCTCAACGTCATTGCTGCCATTTTTGTTGGGTGAATTTTAGAACCCGTACTCACATAGTCGCGTCACTTTTCATATGAATATCTGTGGTGCTTTTAATACGCGTCTCGTATCGCTTTTTCGTACAGTTTATTCGGTCATTCCTGGTGTGTAAAGACCTTTAATCAGAGACGCAAGCCAGAAGCTTAACATGATGCTACCACCACCATGGTTCATTGATGGGTTTCTGCCAATCATAACATTTTGATCTTATTGAACCACTGGAGATTTTTTCTGTTGTTCTTCCTGCCCTCCACTATGTCTCAACATGTCTTTTGGAAACATCAAAAGGTGCTCCCGACAAGGGGTCGCCACAGCGGAATATCCAGTCCGCACTACAACTTGGCACAGGTTTTACGCCGGATGCCCTTCCTGACGCATCCGGGCTTGGGACCGGCACTGCATCCAGTGGCTGGGGTTTGGGCACTGGCTGGGAATCGAACCCGGGCCTTCCGCATGGCAGGCGAAGGGTGTTTGTACTGTTGAGCCCTTAATATTCACATTTATATATATTTTTTGTCATTTGTAATATTTATCCCTATCTTCATCCATTACATATTTTTTTTATCTCATTATACATCTGAGCAGTTGAGGGTTAAGGTCCTTGCTCAAGATACAGTATATAAAACTTTTATTTTTCTTGGGCTTCTCCCTTTCTCTGGGTCATTAGAGTACATTGGGTGATTTAATCCACCAGTTTATGCACACGTTTTCTGCCCACCAGGAGTGGTTGTGGTGGTGGGGTTTGATCCTATGACCTTCCAGTTGGTACTCCAAAACTTGAGTCAATGTGCTACCCCCTCCCCCTCCCCCTTTTTATGTAGAATAACTTACATTTCTGCCTTATTATACATCTGAGCAGTTGAGGGTTAAGGGTTTTCTGATCAGGCTTGGGGTCTTCTGATCAGCAGTCCAATGCCTTATCTACTGAGCTACCCCTGCCCCTAACCCTATCCCTTAACCCTATACTCATATATAATTCTCAGCCACTGGAGAGGCACCCTCAGTGCTAGTCCCAAGACTGCAAGAAGGGCAGAAAACGCATGAACCTGAGGGTCAAATGACCCAACGTCATGACCCAGAGAAAGGGAAAAGCCCAAGGAAAAAAGTGTTTTATATACTGTATGTATACTCTTGTGGTACCTATCTTGCTCTGAAACAACAGATCTGGTGATAAGCTGGTCCTTTTAGAAAAATAAAGCCTTTCTTTATAGTTGGCACTCGAGAGAGACACTTCATCCCATCTTTAGGAAAGAGGGAAAAAAACGCTCCAGTTGCAGGGTCATAGCACAGACCCGGCTGCTCTCGAGTGTTCAGAAAGAGGACAAGGAAGATAAATTAATAGCGTACAAATGTGTGTCAGTGCGAGAGCAAAAGAAAGAGACAAAATTCCACACTAGTGTCTCATGAGCTAGTTTCAAGTACACGGTGAAAGGACAAAAAAAAAATTTGTCCAAATGTTTTCTTATCCAGTTGCCTTAAATCCAGACACTTGTTTATTCTCTGAGGTTTCGCTGCTCCTGGTTTAAGATTTAAAAATAAAGACAAATGTGACATGTCCACTGTGAAAACAAAACATTTGTAGACAGTGATTATTGGTGCGCTGTTTTCTCTAAATGGCTACGGTGTCTCCTGTGAGCAGTATTAGTTTGAGGAAATACCACATTAAAACATAATTCATTTTGATAAGCCGTGTATGGAGCAAAAATAAAAAAAGCTTCATTGCATTCTGATCATATCACACACGCAGCTTGAGATGAAGGAAGGGAGTCACTCCTACAGTCTGGAAAACTAAATATCGAATAATAATCAGCTGGTGGTGAAACGGCTCAGTGATTCCTGATTGCGGATGACGGCAGCGCAGCAAAAGCTCCGGTTTTATTTCACCCTTAAACCTGCAATAACAGACCAACTGTTCATCATCACGTAGTTCATGACTTATATGCTTATGTCGTCACTCATAGCTATAATCAAACCAAAAAATGCTGAGTCATCGCGTGTCGCTGTGATGCCAGCTAGCAGGCAGTAATGCTAGTGAGATTTTCACCATCTGTGCCAACGTGGGTGCCAGCGGTGTTGAGGGAGGTGAGTAGTCTTCTATGACTGACTCAGATTTGATGCTTGTCTTCCGTCAATCACAGCTTGGGACGAATAATAAAAGCTTTGACCTTTCGTTATTCTCTGCCATGACAAAAACGTCAATGTTTAATAATATTATCATTGGACAGAATACTGCGATACTAAATCTCTGTGATGTTCCCCCCATAATTTCCAATCGCACACTCAACGTTCATTCAATGACCTTTAGCTCTGATTACACCACACACCTCCAGTATCTAGTTCATGTGTGAAAATGATTCCTTGTGCTCCCAGAGCCACTCTTTCACAATCTGAGTCCTGGAACATGTCGATCAGGAAAGAAAAACTCCATAGATGTGATAACCTGGTGATTCAGTACATTCATGTGGTCAGCTGACTTCATTTTATTGCCACATAACCTTGCTGAGTCTGGACCTGAGCAACTGATCAACCCCAGATCATAACACTGTCTCCAGAGGCTTGTACAGTGGACACTATGCATGATGGCATCATGCGCTTCCCTTCTTACCCTGACACGCCCATCGCTCTGGAACAGACTCAATCTGGACTCATCAGACCACATGACCTTTTTCCAATCTCTATGCTACATACAGTAGGAAACTGAAGCCTTTTTCCCCCCGATGTGTCTCAATAACAAGTGGTTTTCTTATAGTGACAGTTGTCCGTGTGTATGGAAATGCTCTTACATTCACTATTAAATTTAGCTCTGGTTTTTACTGTTGATGTTTAAACAATGCAACAGTGTTTAAATGATCTCCATTTCTCCCACAGAGTTGACGGTTCAGCTCTATCCGTCCAGGTTTTAATAATGTGCTGAAGGGTTCTGAACCCACTTCCATGAACTTCAAATCTCCTTAGTTGACCCTTTTCAAATGCCGCCTTTTTTGGCCAGGAAGTGTAGCAAAAGCAAAAGCTAACCTATCAGAAGAAACCTAGCCAAGTGACTATAGCCTACTGTGCTAACTCTTCAATTGTTTATGTATTATAGAATTAAACAAATCTGACTCTTAGCCTTTGTGTTGTTAATTTGGGTTCAACCTGTTTACACGCAGACGAGTCGTCCCGCCAGCGTCTGATTACCCTAATATGTGTTCACCTGTTCCGTGTTAGGCCTTTATGTCGTTTGCAGTTCTTCAGTAATCCTTCTTGTTGCAAAATCGCACCACGCATTTCAAATAGTAAATCTACCCCTCGTTTCTCTGTATCATTTTACGCTGATTTTTGACTCTAACTATGAACTCTGAGAATATTTTTTTTGGATTATAAAGAAACAAGTTTGTTTGTTTGCTTGTAGTGGCTGGGTTTTATGCATTTGGTGTTTTACATGTGTAACCCCATTATTTTAATCTTACATTGGTGTGTGTGTGTGTGTGTGTGTGTGTGTGTGTGTGTGTGTGTGTGTGTGTGTGTGTGTCCTAGTGGTACTTTATACTAAACATCAACTCGTCCAAGGTCAGCAGAACCATATACACCATGATTTAAACATTTGATGTATATTAATATGAATTGTTCTTAAGAAAGACACAAAGGAAAATTGGGGGGGAAAAGGACAAGAAAATGAAGCCACACCCATTTGCACTCACTCTAGCTTTGTTCTCTTGAGACTCCAGAAATTAGTCTAGTAATAATACCCAGCACTCAGACAGACAGAGAGAGCACGGTGTTCAACTGTGAAGTACAAGCTCTTAAAAATAAAATATCATCAATTAAGTCGACTTTACAGCCTGTTTGGTCGTAAGAAGAAAAGCTGGTTTACGGCTTTAAGGGAAACTCAGAGCGAAGAACAAACGGAGGGAGGGAAAAACACTCCAGCATCGCCTTATTCAGCATTCACGCATTAGCAGCGTTTCTCCAGGGCGGCGGGAACACCTGCATCTGATAAAACTGCTTCGCGATGTCCTCGCATGACTGAAAATCTGAGAATAACGCTGACCTCGGCCGCTCTTACTCTTATCTCACCGACTGTACAGGTTTACAAACCAATGACTCGGACATTTTAACACACACGTCAGGATGAGCTCGTTCACCAGAAAGGCTTCTTATGCCATCATCTACCTCCAAAAGTTTTGGCACCCTTCATGGAAATGCACAAATAGTTAAAAAAAAAAAAAAAATCAAGAAGAGTATACCACAAACAATAAGTGAAATTTTTTTAGCACAAAGAAAAGCACAAAGATGAACGTTACATAATTTTATTCTTTTTTTTTGTTTTGTTTTTCACAACAAACCTGCCTTGCAGAGTATAACAGCCCTGAGTCTGTTCTTGTAATGTCTTTGTTCACTCCTCCATGCAAAACATCTGAAGGGCTTTTATAATTCTTCAGACCGTAGAGGTTCAAACACTCCAGTCTGAGTCACTGCAAAACATTACCTGTTCAGTTTCTTTAACCAGTCCTGACTTGGTTTGGAAGCAGGTTTGGTTTTTCAGATCAGTTAAAGCTCCGTTCATGGCCAAGTCGGTGCCTCCGGGCAGGTTTGGGGCTGGAATATCAATCTTTACAAGATCCCCTGATCCACCAGCCTGGAAAAACAGCTTCGAAGTACACTATTGTGGTGAATCGGCTGGTTTTAATTTTACAAAGTCCTCCATTTTCACCAGATCTAGTGATAACTAGAAATTTTAGGCAACAGCTTTCTCTTTCTCGCTTGTCCCTAAAACCTGTTTGTATTTCATGTTAACAGATAATGAAATTTTTTCTATTTGCGCAACATCATATTTATACCCCATGGAAACAGAACTCGGGTCACAGACAACAATAGAGTTGAAATTAGCTTTCAAAAATATGTTTTAATCAACATTTTAGAGAAAATCTTAGATTAAAAAGTTGCTCTAATGAGAACAATGTTTTTTGTGATCACACAGTGAAGTAGCCCAGTTTAAATTACTGTCGATACACACAATTTATTTTTTCTTCCCTCAGGGTGCCAATACTTTAGACGATACAGTTTCAAATTATATTCTCTGACACTGAAGTCAAAGCAGAGCCACTTTAGAGCTTCTGCGTTACTAAAACACAATGGTTTCCAGCAGACTGTAGTGCAGCACAGTGTACGAGTTACATCGTTATGTTAAAATAAAATGTTAAAGCACAACAGAAGAGATCAGTCTGTAAATGTTTGAGTGAATTCATGCCTGGATCAGTGCGGAGGTGGATGTTAAAGATAAACCGGCGGAGGGGGAGCACGAGCAGAGAAACACTGTGCTAACTACAGTCTTGCTCACACACACACACACACACACACACACACACACACACACACACACACACACACACACACACACACACACACACACTGGGCTTATATAAGAGCTTGGCTGCAGAGGTTTTCATATGCATATCCACATCCGTGTGCAGTTGTAAGCACCAGATATGCAGATGACACTCCCACTTTCACAGACAATAGGAATTTCTCATGTCTGTCAACTTAGGAGGAGGAGGAGGATGATGATGATGATGATGATGATGATGATACATAAAGCAGATTACATCAGGGCTCAGATATAAAAGGATTTCAGACTAATTGTACTACTGCTATAGAAATCAAAATCGACCTTTTTGTATGTTAGCTTATGTCAGTGGTCAGATAGAGCTAAGTGAAATTTATTTATTTATTTATTGTCCGATAAAAATTTGCTAATTTTCCCTACTTCTAGATTTTCCTGGATGTCACAAATGCTGCATTAAATCTCAATGTTGCAACCCGTAAATCCCCACCTTCAACCAACACATACTGAAGAAATCGCACCCTTAACTTCCAAATTCCAACTAGGAAGTGTAGACCACTTGAGCATTAGGCACAAACACATCACATCTGTACTGTACAGTACTTGCTTTAAATTAATCCCCGTAAACAAAATATATTTGCTTGTCAGGTCTCGAAAATTGACTATACAGTTCATGGAAAACATGCATCACTTATCGCATTCTTGATGACATTCTCCTTAAACGTAGTTGCCGTTTATTTCTATGCTGTTCTCTAGAAATGCTGCGTCTACTTATAAAAACGTCATTAAAGTTTGGGAATCATTAGCCCAGAGGGTGGAAAAAGCCAATCGTTGAAGACATGCCAAGATTTGTCCTTTTTATAAGCCAAAGAAACGAAGAATCCAATCAATGTTTCCCCCAAGCAAACTTCACTTAAATACTTGAACTTGTCGTCTCATGTGCAGAAGAATGAAGGTGTAATAGCGATAGACTTTAAGAACAGCACGGTGATGAGACTCTTAGACGCAGGAAAACATCTGGACAGTGCGAACGTTGTAAAGAAGGCTGAATAACGATCCCGGCCGAGGTGGCTCGGAGCCCAGTGCAGCGGTTCGGGAATATTCAGAAGCTAGAGCGCAGGATCCTTGGAAAAACCGACGGAAAACTTTCGCTAACTTGTGGAAGAGACACATCTGTCAGTTGGAACAACTATTCACCACTTGCACATTACAGGAACGCTCAAAGCCATTTCTACGTTTTTCTACATTTCCATGTTTGAGCCATTAAAGGAGTTCCCGGGAGGCCGGCGTTTCAGACGTGAAGCAGGCAGTCCGGTGTACTGAGAAAACTTTCTACTTGATGGTATTCAAGCACTAATGAAGCACTGGGATAAGTACAGTAGTATAGCAGGGGATTATATAGAGAAATAAAGAGTGTTTTTATTCTCGTAACTGTGTTCTGTTATTCTGCACAATCAAAAGTCCCAATTTGACTTGACTCCCAAACTTGACAATTTGACTTCAAAATGAAAAAAAAAAATCTAATTATTGAATGCATTTAGATCTTGTTCCATGTTAAAGTCGAACCATCGTAAATCTGGGAGAGTAAGCAGGCTGTCTGGTCTTTTCTCAATACAAGGAAACGTCTTATATTTCTCCTCCACTGTAATCAACAACACATGAATAAAGCAATAGACGGAGACTACGCTGCCAAATGCTAGATTAGTGCGGTAAAATTCCAAGTAATGGATAAGGAATTAAACACTTGGGGGCTTGCTGTTACAGGAAATAATCCATGATGGAATGCCTGTGAAGATTCCCAGTCATCCAGGAGGGGTTGAGTAATGTCAACTGGACTTCTTTCTTGTTAGGTCAAAACGTTTCACTACTCGTCCAAGTAGCTTCTGCAGTCTGAGGGAAGCTGGTACGATTCCACATAATTGTATCATCCAGGGCCAAGGATCCTCCCCTGCTTGAAAAGGCTCATTAAATGAACACTGGAAAAGGTGGAAAACCATAACGGAGTGGATAAAAGTTGATTATTTTCCCATAACATTCTTCAACCGGTATAATACAGGTTTAATTTACTAATGAATGATTTCGTGCTTATTATCCAGATATACACCCTTGTCTATGGGGCTTAGCCTGCGTAGTGCTGAGGGTGCCTGGAGCCTCTCTCAAGGAACTTAGGGTGCAAGACAAGGTACACACAAAAGACTCAATCATACACTACGGGCAACACCAAGCAATCTACAACGCATATCTTTGGACTGTGAGAGAAAACCAAAGTACGCAGAGGAAACCAAACACAGACCACAGACGAGATTCGAACCCCCAACCCTGGAGGTGCAAGGCAATAGTGCTAACCACTAAGCCACCACGTTGCCACTTATTATCTGTTTATAACCATTTCTAGTGTTGTGGAATTTCAGCGTTTTCCTGTTATTGCTTCATATCGGTTTAAGCCTTTCCCAAGATCAAGCCTGTCTTCTTAGTTGTGACAAAATGTGATTGGTGAAAGTAAAGCCTAAGCAATGTTCAAGATTAGCCCTGCCAACTTTCCCCTTGAAGGAAGTGAAATTTTATTAGTAAATATAGACACAGAAAAAGCTGGGTCAAGTCTATGGTATACGTTGGGACAGCTCATATAGCTGCACTGTACTCAGGACACCAGAGTCCAACTACGCCTCAACGTCTACCATCATCTACTTGAATATCGTGCCAAATATTGCTAGAAAACCTTGAGCAAGAGAAGATGATCTTGGTTTTTACGAGCTAACAATGAAACCTGGCAGTTGTCTCTTATGTTTAAGATTGAAAACCAACAAATCACCAACCTGCGACACCAACCGACAAATCAAAAGCATTAGAAATATCTAAAATGGCACGATGTTTAAGCAATATAACAGCAACAGCTTTCTTTATATTCAACAGATTCTCCAGTAATGATGTATAGCGCACAGTAATGATAAAGTGCAACGCGCACCGGAGCAGCTCTGGGGGATTTACATTGCGTCTCAGTAGGAAGAGCAATTAAACAGCGAGACGACCGCGGGCTTCCTAGAAGCAGTGGATTAGACAAAAGATTATTTTCCACAATGGGCTAATAGTGTGTTGATCCTGTCTAAACAACATGGATGACTCAACATTTCTGCAGTCTGGCAGCAGTTTCCCAATGTTTAAACAGACACGGCACGCTTCAGGACGAAGGGAAGGGAAATCGACTTTGCTCGGTGTCAAGTGGACACTGGAGTGGGAGGAGTGAAGCACAGCACAGTATTGATGGAGTGAAAAGAGGAGAGTGGAGAGAAGAGGGTGGAAGCCTTCGTCCAAATCCAGAGACTCTCTAACAATGCAGCCTACATTCACTACAAGGCGGCTTTTGATAAGCTCCCCCCGTTATGCATTACGACATTCTGAATAAGACGGTTTGTTTGTTTGTTTGTTTTTTGCATGTTTATGTCTTAATCAGGGACCAAATGTCCCCACAAGGACTTGAATATCTGACATTTTTATCATATTCCCATGCCTTACCATGAAAAAAACTTTTTACTAAAAAAAAAAAAAAAAAAAAACAGCAAAAAGCTGTGTGTGTCACTAGGCATAATTTTATATCGTAGTGAGGACCACAAGTCCCCACTAGGAAAGCAATATTTGATGCATTTTTAATTCACTGGACACACAAACACACATTTAGTTTTTTCTTTGTTTTAAATAGGAGTTGCAGGTTTGTTTTGGTTTGTTTTTTTTTCTAATAAAAACACATTTTCCTTGTGGGGATAAACCAAAAGTCTCCACAAGAAAAACCTGTTTTTTGTTGTATTAAAAAAAAAAAAAAAAAAAGGAAGAGGAAGAAAGAAAAAAAAGAGAGACCTGCAGTCTTGGTGTGTGTTGGGAAAATGTTTGTAAATCTTGGTGGGGACCAAAAGGCCCCTCCAAGAAAAGGAAAATCGAAAAAGTTTTGTCCTTACAGGGACCATTAGCTGGTCCCCACAAAGAAAACATGTTTTGTTAATTTATTCATTTATTTTTAAATGCAGGTTTTAAACACAGGTTTTATAAACAAACAAAAGATTTGCAGTGGGGGGGGGGGGTGTTTTATATCATGGTGGGGACCAAATGTCCCCACAAGAACTGAAATATCTGTCAATGACCCAAATAAAGCAAGAGGGGGGCCTGCAGTTTTTTTTTCTTTATATTATTATGTAGGAAAAGAGTATTAAAAAAAAGGTGTGTGATGTTTTATATCTTGGTAGTAAGAAAATGTCCCCACAAAGATAGCAATGTCAAAGAGATTTATGGGTCCTTCTGGGGACCTTAACCCAGTCCCCATAATGTCAAATCTGCTTTTAAAAACCTAAAAAGCCAAAAAGCTTACTTTTGGTAAATGATGTTATGGTTATGCTTAGCTTGAGGTGTAATGTAGCATCAACAATTATGCCAAGTGAATGTCCTTACACAGGTTTTTCCATCACACTTCATATTAAAACTCATTCAGTTTGACAATTTGCTGTCGAGAAACAGTTTGGTGTGACAGAGCCTCTCTGTTCCGCTGCTGCTTTCCCGTTCCAGCACACACTGGCTCTTTTTCAGCACGTCCAAACACTTGAGCAGATGTCCGACCCTTAAACATGAAAAGCTGCCATCTTCATGTCTGGGTCTCGTAACAGACAGACATTTATAACCACTCTGCCTTAGAAAAAAAAAAAAAAAAAAAAAAACTTAAAATCAACAGTGTGACATTTAGCAGACCAAAATAAAATTCAGAGCCTGCTATCTGGGATGATGGATAACCTTTTTCCGTCAGATAGGATTTCCCCTTTTCTACCTACACCTTGACTAGGCTTAAGAGTTTTTTTTTAATACATTTGTAGCCAGGATTTTGGTCATTTACGTCATTTTGGATGCAGTCACGGAAGTCGCGGTGATTAATGCTACGATCCTGAAAGATTCCAAGCCTTCCAGAAGATGTGAACAGGAAAATACCACAAACTTCCCCAAATCCAGCAGACTGTGAAATGTGCAAGTAAATACGAAGGCAGCGTAGGAGTTGAGGCAATCATCTCGCTGCGAACGTGAGGCACTACATTTCCATCTGTTCTTGAGATAAGCAGTGGTGAAATTCTGACAGTGATTGAGGAGGGGGTTGTAATTTCAATTAGATCTCATGCCAGCGATCTGAGTGCCTTCCTGACGCCGCTCCACTCATACGCTGAACGACTGGGGTGACACGGAAGACAAATGAAACACCGCAGTATTGTATAATCCTGTTTGGATTGGTTTGGGGAATTTCAATTTATTGACTTGTTGACTAGCGGGTTTCGCACATTCCAGCATCACATCTGGTCAGTTTTCGATTCAAAATTGGTTCACACTTTTTAAATTATTCCAGTAAACCTTTAACCATTAAATGGTCTAAAGTTGGTCTAAAAATTCCTTGAAAACGTTCCAACTGCTTGCATCTTCTGCAAAGTACTTAACACGTTATTTTGCTCTGCCAACACATCCGCTTCTATGACTGGCAGAACTAATTAACCGCGACTGGCAGAGCTGGTGACTGACAGTTAGTAAAAAGTAGTTTTCAATTCTGACCAACACTACGCAGCCAAAAAGTGAGGAGAATAAACCACAGAGGTGGTGGACAGTCCTGAAAAACTTTACACTTATTCCTCTTTAGAATATCAGCTCTGTTAACTTCAGGGTTGAATCCCAAATATTACCAGATTACGGTTCGGAATAGGGCTGAAACGATTCCTCGAGTAAGTTGATTACAAAAAATGATCGAGGCAAAATCTTCTGCCTCGAAGCTTCTTT
>JAQMYJ010000005.1:27476145-27486464 GCA_030014305.1 Clarias laeviceps
TTAGTGTTCATACAAATATTTACACATTAAGTTTACTTAAAGTAAAAACAGTTGAAAGTCAGAGGACGTTTCTTTTTATAGAGTATACTATGTGTGGTCGGACACAAGCACTTCCCCAAACCTGCAATGACATTAATTGTACCCAAATACAGTAAGTTCATTGTATTAGTATCCTAGTACCTAGACAATGTTCGTTGGACTTATGAACAAGCTCTTGTTCACATGTTGGTGGACGTCCTGTACGTAGTTCAATATGGAGTCGGTCCCCCTTTTGCAGCTATAACAGTTTCCAACTCTTAATGGAAAGCTGTCCACAAGATTTTGGGATGTTTCTGGGTGGGACTTCCTGTCCGTTCAGTCTGTAGAGCTTTTATGAGTTCAGGCACTGATGTTGGACGAGAAGGCCTGGCATCGCAAGCTCTATTTCAGTTCATCCCAAAGGTGCTGGATGGGGATAAGCTCAGGGCTCTGTGTTAGGGCCAGTCAAGTTCTTCCACACTGAACTCATCAAACCATGTCTTTATAGTATTGTAGTTGCCAGGACAGTGGTGGCTCAGTTTTATAAAGTCAGTTTTATAAAGTCAGTTTTATAAAGATGGGTTACTGATATTAATAAAATAAATAATTTAATCTAAATCTTACAGTCCTTGCTTTGTGTACTGGGGACCTTGTTGCAAATGGGCCTTCCAAAAACTGTGGCCGCAAGATTGGAAGCATAACGATGTCTTGGTATGCTGAAGCATTAAGATTGAAACACCTCAATTAAATAATTAACCGTTTCGTCCATAGTGTATATCTTGTGTACCTATTAATGCTTTATCCTGTATACAGGGTCAAAGGAGACTTAGGGCACGAGGCACGTACAGCCTGGATGGGATGCCAATCCATCGCAGGACATACACACTCACACCCTCATTCACACACTCACACACTCAAACACTTCAGGCAGTTTTTGAACCTAATCTGTATGTCTTTGAATTGTGGGGGGATGCCAGCGCACAAAGATCGAACCCATCCAAGCATGGGGAGAACATGCAAACCCCATGCACACAGACCCAAGGAAGGAATTGAACCCAGGCCCTGGAAGTGCAAGGTGACCGTGCTAACCACAAAGCCACTGCGCCACCATATTCCTATAACAAATTTTTAGAAAGTGTATTAGAGTACATGTGTATATAGTGTATATAGAAGGGATGTTTAAAGTTTATTCCAAATTGGTAAAACCATGATGTTATTATTACTTTATTATTATCAGCTTATATAACTGATGGTGTATTTTTGTCCAATAAGCCACTAAGCCATTTTGTTAAAAAACAAATCCACAAAGAGCATGGTAAATCCTCGCAAAAAAAATTAAATAATAATAATTATTTGCACATCAACGAAGTTTCATAATGTTTCCCGAAAGGCGTATTTAGTCACGTGACTGGTGATTATTATAATATTCGATAAACTTGTCTGACACAGAGATACATGCAAAGAGGAACAGTTTCTGCAAAGAAAAGATATAAAGTGGAACCAAACACTTTTTAACCCCAAAGTAGAATTCACACAGGACAGCAGTACGAACGATGTAGATTGTGTGTGTGTTTTTATACACTTTTATTATAAAAGAAGTTCTTTTTAGCATTACTTCCAGTTTTATGCAATGCCGCAGGTCTTGCAAATGTAAAAAAAGTCAACTATTTTATCTTTAATGAGAGCTAGAAATCATAATTTGTTAAACTGTGATTATGACAAATGGCTATGACTGGTTAGTTTGTTTTTTTTATATATATAAATGGTATAGTGTATATTATATATATATATATAATGGTGTAGTGGACAGCACTGTCACCTTCCACTTCCAGGGTCAAGTGTTCTCGTGGCTGTGTGTGTGGACTTTGCATGTTCTTCCCATGCTTGGTTGGTTTCCTCCGGGTTCTCCGGTTTCCACCCACAGTCCACAGACATGCAGATTATGTGAAATGGTTTTCCCAAATTGCACATAGTGTGTGTGTGTGTGTGTGTGTGTGCCCTGCATGCATTACCACGTGGGCCCTGGGATAGACAAGCAACAAGTATTATTTGTATCAAGAATTCACATAACTAAGGATTACTTAATTAAATACAAAGTAGTATATTTGTTAAATATTATATACAGTACATTATATACAGTACTAATATGATACATATATAATTTATCTTAATCCTGTATTAATATTAGGATTAATAAATCTAATTGTAATCAAAACTACACAATATGGCAACCCTGCAAACTGCAGTGTATCTTGGGAATTGTAAAAACTCGGAATACCTTGTGAACCTGTTTTGTAATGTTGCCAGATTGCCCATAATTCATCTTGCTTAAGATATTTTTAACCATGCTGGGATGGGAAAGAAATGGCATTTTTCCATAAGAGGAATTTTGAACAACCAGATGCCAAGAGGATTTATTTTTTCCCCCCTGACATTTAAATGGGTTTATTTAGTTCAGATGTCCACAAGCTGATCCTTCATTGCTATTTCAGGAACTTTGCTTTGTCATGGATTGATGTTATTTTTGTTTCTTCCTTTTCTGGTTGGAAGTAGACAAATGCATTGGGTTAAAAAAAAAATTTGATTAGATTATACAATGCTTGATACAATAAAAAGAAAATAATAAATTAAAACAATTACCCGCATTACTGTCTTTCAGCACAGTAATGTTTGGTGCTGGAAGCTAACTGTTTTGTTAGCGTTGTTCTGAAGCGCCAAAGCTGTGCAGCTAGCAAGTAAGAGCCACATTTAGTGAGTTTCACCATGAGTATAAATAAGCATAAAAAGTCAATCATCTGTCTACATTATCATCTAAATCACTTCTAAATCCCATTTATGTATCAAAACTGTGTGCTTACTTATATGAGCGTGATGCAATGCTAGCCAAACTATAATGCCGTTCAAGACGTCAAAATGGAGTCATTACATACAATCATTTAGTTTTTTGTCCTTTTGTATGAATAAATGACATTGTGTCAGAAATAAGTCTGTTTGAGACTCTGAACAAGTCCATAAAGCTGATTAAAGTGAATGAGATTTTGTCATTCAGTTTGATTAGCAGCATTGCTAGTCTAATAATGGCTGTAAGTGTTCCTCACTTGTTAGCGACATTAGCCTTGCAGCTGTAATATATACACTGGCCTACACTGAGTAGGTCCCCTCTTTTGCCACCAAAACAGTAATGAACTGTATGTTCTGACTCCTTTCTATCAGAACCAGCCTGAAGCTTTTCATCAATTTGAGCTACAGAAGCTCTTCTATTGTATCGGACTACGCGGGCCAACCTTCACTGCCCATGTGCCCCCATCACTCTGTCGCCAGTTCACTGGTTTTCCTGTCTGCAGACCGGGAACCACTTTCCCACTGCAGACCGGGAACATCCCACAAGACCTACAGTTTGGGAGTTGCTCTGACCCAGTTGTCTAGCCATCACAATCTGGTCTTTCTCACAGTAGCTACATTTTCAATATCTCATTACTGTGCCAGCTGGAAGTGGGTGAGATATATTAGGCAGCAAGTGAACCTTAGTCCTGAAGTTGAAGTGTTGGAAGCAGAAAAAAATGGATAAGCATAAGGATTTGAGAGACTTTAATACGGACCAAATTGTGATGGGTTGAGGGATGGGTCAGAGCAACTCCAAAACAGCAGCTTTTATGGGATGTTCCCAGGCTGCAGTGGTCAGGACCTACTGTTCCAAAAGTGATGCCAGGAAGAAAAACTGGCAACAGGGTTATGGGTGGCCAAGGCTCACTGATGCACATGGGGAGTGAAGGCTGGCCCGTGTAGTCCGATCCAATAATAAATCAAATTGAGGAAAAGGTTAATGCTGGTTGTGATAGAAAGGTGTCAGAACACACAGTGTTATCACTGTTATGGTGGCTAAAGGGCAGCACCATATATATTATTATTTTATATATACAGTATATTAGACACTTAATATTGAAATGAAGAGACAAAGGATTTTAATTTCCATAATATAACCGCTTATCATAATATAATCTGTCTGTCACTCATATCTTATTGCCATGATCTCAATAATATTAAAATCACTAATAAGGATTGCTAGAGGCAGCTGAAAAACGCTCTCCATTTTGCTTTAGGAGGTGCGATCCATTTAGAGAATGTCAGCTTTATGTTGCAGAGCAGCCACGACCTCAGAATGAAACATTAACTCAAGCCTGTAATTGTTTTGGCCAGTCGGTTTCACAAGACCCATGCAGTCCACATTCATGAGGCGTATAAAGGTGTAGTTTCTGTTGTGCTTATTCGTGATGACTGAGCGCTCAAGAATGTCTGCCATTTTATATGCACCTCTATTAAATTTTAAACCAGGACCGGACTTGCCAAATTCAATTCGATCTGAAAACCCTGAATGTTTTGCTATATTTTAGATTTAATACCATTAGTATACACTATAACAGATCAGATTACAGGACTTCTTGAGACATCCAGCCTCTTCCTGAATTAGATATGTTTTGATCATCTTCAACCTTTAGCACTTATGCAGATTTTTAGTAGAACATAGTCACATGAGCCAACAGATTTACATAACTGTGTTTTTGTTTAATTGTGTTCACACAGACATACACACAGACATACTGAAGCCAGGCATGAGGTAATCAGTTTAAAAAAAAACTCTGCCGTGTACAATAAATATGACAGTAAGAATATAATAAAATGTTATGATATGGTATGTATCACATTCACACTCAGGTTTAAAATATTCGATCATACACCTGTCATCATCCAGATGATTTTGATCTCAGATGTGAAGTACAATCTGAATTTACATAATGTTCAATGCACCATGAGAAACACTGTGAGCAACAAGAAGTGGGACATATATTTTTGTCTTGTATCACACAGGCTGCTTAAAGACCTACAGCAGCATAAAAAGGGACCTATAAGGCAAATTTCACTTTTTAGTCATTTTTAGACTTTTCCATTGAAAAAACAAAACAAAGACATGAGTAAAAACATTCTCTGTTGTTCGTCTTATTCTTTCATTTTTTTTAATTGAATGTGCCTTAAACAAGCAAATCAGATTTCCCCCCTTTTGTGACTTCATATAACAAGAGACTCAATTCTCAGCTCTGACCAGCTCTGCGGTTCTCTAGGCGCCGTTTTTAAAAGCTATAGTAAATAAGGCTAGGCTAGCAGATATCAGCTAAACCCTAACTGCTTAAGGCTAACTTAGCCATGTTTAAATTTTATATCGTTAAATAATGAAGATATCATTTTGATTAAATGCTCTTGCATATTTTTTTTTCCCTTTTGTTTTTAGAAACATGGGGTAAAAGCCAGGAAACTTGCAAAATGCTTGATGATTTCCCGAACATGGACATTTCCAGTCCCTGTGATCTGATTGGCTAGAAAAATGTACTTCCTCAAAGGACAGTTCATTTAAAGCTACGAATACTAAAACAGCACATTTGGAAAATGAGTGAAACAGAAAAAAAAATTGTGTATGTCAGAATGCATAATCTGTGTTGTATTTGACACATTTTAGAGACTTTGCTAAAAATGGGTACAATATGTGACCTTTAAAGAAGCTACTGGAATAGCTGGCAAGGTCAGGTTATTCCTACATGCTATAAGGGAAGCGTCCCCTCAGCTGGGAATATAGCAGCCTATTTTGGGACAAAACTTTCAGGCTTCTGTTAGACAGCTGAAGAAATACAAGGGATGTTCAAGTCAAACAGGGAAATTGACATTTACAAAAGACTTCAAACCTCAGTATGGTGATGAGAATCTTAGCCACAGTAAAGCATTTCAATGGTGCAAATGTCTTAAAGACAGACAAGGTGACTTGGAGCCCACTGCAGTCATTCTCGTGAACTGTACAATCCTGACCTCGCTCCAAGCCATTTCCACATATTAAAGGAGTTCTTGTGAGGCCAGCGTTTCAGATGTGAAACAGCCAGGGGACTATATAGAGAAATAAAGGGAGTTCTTACTTTCAGAACTATGTTCTGTTGTTCTGCATGATCAAAACTTGATCAAAGTTTGTAATTTTACCTTTAGTTGGCAATGCAATTTTTTATGTAAGCACATTATTAGCTATGTATGATGCACGCTATTTCAGGAAAATAATCAGCTATGAGGTGTATTATACATGCTGTATGCATTTTATTCATTAAATGAGAGCGTCTTCTTCTTAAGTAATATACTTCTTAGGAAGCAGATATCTATAGGTCCTCTCACTCACTGTCTATACCACTTCATCCAGTATTCAGGGTCGCGGGGACCTGGAGCCTATCCCAGGAGGCTTATGGCACAAGGCAGGAGTACACCCTGGACAGGGTGGAAATCCATCCCTGCACACACACACACACACACGCACACACACTACAGGCACTACATTAGCACTTTTAACAATGGTCATTGTCACAAAGCAGCTACAGAATCGAAAGAAAATCAGCATGAATTGTGTGAGAAATATATGTATGAATCACAATGATCAGATTTTGTAAGATGGACTGCACCTCTTATACTGTATCCACCTAAGTTCAGACCTTTCAAAACCTCTAGTCATTTTGACCCCTTTGGTTTTACACATTCCTTATATGGGCATTGCTTCCTGTCTCTGTAATTATCCGCACTTTGAATCTGTTTTTGTTTTATCGTTTGTAAGAGTGGTGATGGCTTTTATATCAGAAGAATAAAACGGACCTGCCGTACTGTAATTCTAACCCTTGCCTCAACTAGTTCAACTAGCGATCTAGAGTTAGCAAGCCGTACGAGTGATTGTTATCGAGTTAGACGAGTTAGAGTTAGACGTTAGCTGATGTTAAACACAGCGTTGTTAAAAACAACTCACTGTACATACAACTTACAATACAGATTACATCAGAACGCTTTTATTGGAAGCAGCTGTGACGATCCTGAATTTCAGGTCTCGTATTGAGACTTCTTCTCTAGATCTGAGCCTCATTTGAGTGAAAAGTTGAGACAAATGATTTGACTCACTGAAAAGCTCCAGTATTCCCAATCAACAGCTTCAGATAACATTCACTTAAATCCCTGATTGTACGTTTAAACGTCTTTTTTCTGTCTGCTGCACTTTACTGTTCTTGATTTTCCTTAATATTAATCTGTTTACAGATTCTCAGCATCTTGAATTTCAGCTCGACTTCCTGGTTCATGACTTTATATTCGCCTTCAGGCTCGACTCGGCTGCAACCTGGGATTATGTATGAAGCTGAAATAAACCTTTCACGACATCAGTAGATAGATGTCTACTGCTCTGTACACCATGTTATAGCTTTCACACTGAAGTGATAAAACTGAGCTGCTCTATTTTTATTCAGTGATAAAGCCATACTGTCACGACACAGCAGAGGTCTTATTTCTGATACTCTTGATCCTGGTTGGTCAGATTGGGATTATTACAGCATCTCTGACAGTTTTTTTTTCATTTGCAAGGCAAAGCACAGGTTTTTATCAATTCACTTGTTATGACACAGTTATCGTTTCCATAGTAACAACTATGTAGATCTGTATTCTGTACAGACACCTTTATTTTACAATTTCATTGCTTCCGTCACTTCGTTGATTATTATCCTATAACAGCATGCCTCCAAATTATTCATTTCTTACATTATTATGTATTCTTTTGCATTATAGCATACTTACTTGATCAGCACCTTATTCAACCGTGAGCCCGAGTCAGAGTTGATTTTGCCGTGGAGGAACTGAAAATCCTGCTCTGATAGACACAAAACTGGCAGCTTACCAGCATGGACCATCTGTCCACTGTGAAGTCGTGTGGGTTAGTGGAAAAATGTCACCATGGGACTGGAAGAATCTGTGTGCGTATGAACACATGATCCACCGTCACTCTGTTATCTCCGAGCATTCACAGCACTCCCTCACTGTTCACCTCATTAGGGACACACCTGCATTTATATCTATTTATCTAATCAACCAATCATGTGGCATCATCAGAAATCAATCAATCAATCAATTAATCAGTCAATCTGTCCATGTTTTAATGATCCTGTTCCTGATGAGCCTCAGATCCCTGTTCTTGTCTTATAGGAACGGACTCTGCTACTGTGGTCCATCTACTTCACGACTTGTTCTTCTTTCTGAGATGCTTTTCTGCTTATCACGGTTGTGAAGACTTTAAAACTCAAACCGGTCTGATTGTATCTGTCTGGATGTTCCTTTTAAAATGGCCATTTGGTCCATCCAGTTATCTTTTGGATTTCTTTTATTCATTCATTTATTTTCTATAGATTCGAAGAGCTTAGTTTTGGAAAGCTATAATTTAAGAAGGATTTAGTCAAAACTAAGAAATGATGTTTACTCTCTCTGACTGTAATCCTGTATTATTTGTGTATATTATTCAGCATATTACTAATAGAAAATGTATTAAGAATGAAAATCTTAAGTCTTAACAAAAGGTTTAAGGACCCAGAAGTGGCTTCTCTGGTCTGATCGAATAGAAGAAATGAAGAAAAGATTTTACATTATTACATTTTCTTATAATTTTACATGATAGTTTTCTTAGATTTCCATTAAAAATGTCTACAGATTAGCCATAACATTATGAGTTTGCAGGTTCTCTCCGTACTTGATTGGGCCAAATACCTGCAGATTAGGCTAATTGACGTTCCCGAATTGTCTGTAGTGTGTGAGTGTGTGTATGTGTGTGTGCCCTGTGATGGATTGGCACCCTGTCCAGGGTGTACCCCGCCTCGTGCCCTGGACAGGCTCCAGATCCCCACGACTCTGTACACAGGAAAAGCGATGTAGAAGATGAGTACATAAGTGAGTTCCCACTTGTGCCACCAAAACAGATCCTGAGCCCTCAAGGCCTGGACTCCACTCGACCTCTGAAGGTGTGTATGTGTGTGTGTGTGTGTGTGTGTGTGGTATCTGGCAACAAGCCGTCAGGAGCAAATCCTTTAAGTCCTGAGGTAAGTTGTGAGGTCGAGCCTCCATGGATCAGATTTGATTTTCCAGCACATTCCAAAGACACTAGAAAGGATTGAGATCTGAAGGCCTGGTGAACACCTTGGACATTTTGTCATTTTTCTCAAACTGTTGTGTGCAGTGTTGAAAGAGACCTGGGAACATCGTTTCCATGAAGGTCTGTTTAAGTGGGTGTGGTTCATGCCACATGATGGGCAGGACCAAAGGTATCATGACCAGAGCATTACACTGCTTCCGATGCTGCCATCTCCTCCCTACAGTAGGTTCTTCCGTTGCTCCTTGGTCCAGGTCTCATGCCCACCTGCACCTGACACTTCAATTTTTAAAGTAGATGAAACTTGGTCTGAAGTAAGCTTTAAAGTGACTAAGGCTAAGACAAAAAACATTGATCTAGCTCTGTTCTTCTTGGCTTTGTAACGCTCTCAGTCAAATGAACCTCTGTAAGAGCTGCTGACTTGACGCCATCGCTATATCTTGGGCCGCCATATAAAAATCACATTTTTACGCCATGCACTCCCGCACTATTTATTCTCATCTTAAATGATCAAGCTGCAGGTTTAATTTTCTCACATTTCCGGACATCCTGCTGTCTTATTTAAGCACCCAATCCTCCAAATCTACAGTGGCAGGATGGAACTGCAAATAAAACCAGTCATGCATTTAAGCTCGTGAGATTTATCTCTCGCGTGATGCTGTGTGACAGAGGAGTCGTGGCATAATTACTTATTTACTTATACAGGCAAAATGCTGACTCGTCAGTTTCTAGAAAATGAGAGTGTATGATGTACTGGTGTTCAGCGAAGTGTGTGTTAGTAGAAGTGTGTGTTATTCATAGGCGTCCTGACTTGATTGAATGATTAATTTTATACCAGTCATTCAATTAAATCAAAATTTTACTGATTTTTATTTATCACAATTTATCTAAAGGTGCAGAAATCAGTGTAGAAAAGAAGGTCTAATGGATTAAGATTTATTTTGTGTGTGTGTGTGTGTGTGTGTGTACATACCAAATAGGCACCCTGATGGAGTAGTGGTTAGCACTGTCACCTCGCACCTCCAGGGTTAAGGGTTCGAGTCCCGCCTTAGGGTCTGTGCTTGGAGGGTTTCCTCTGGGTTCTCCAGTTTCCTCCCACAGTCTAATGACATCATGGACATTATGCTTATTGGGGTTCCCATATTGCCCCTAGTGTGTAAAACCATGTGTGAATGTTGACCACCATAGTCGTAAAAATGGGAATAAATACGATGGTCCCTAGTTGGACCACAGAAGCTCTTTACAAGTTCATTAATTAAGTTATAAAATGTTATAAATAAGTTATAAAATGTGTTCAATGTGCTGCCCATTGTGTTGGATTGTCAAT
>JAQMYJ010000005.1:27499486-27509725 GCA_030014305.1 Clarias laeviceps
TGACAGGCTTCATTACGACTAATAAGAACAGGGGCCTCACGTCCTCCATTATGACTGACAGGCACAGGGGCCACACCTCCTTCATTACGACTGACAGGCACAGGGGCCACACCCCCTTCATTACGACTGACAGGGACAGGGGCCACACCTCCTTCATTACGACCAACAGGCACAGGGGCCACACCTCCTTCATTATAACTTATAGGCACAGGGACCACATTTCCATTATTATGAACGACAGGCATGATGGCCACATTTGCTTCACTATGACTGACGGGCATGGGGGCCACACCCCTTGTTCATTATGACTGACAGGCACAGGAACCATACCACTTGTTCATTATGACTGACAGGCAAAGGAACCACATCTCCTTCTACAGATATGACAGGCTTCATTACGACTAATAAGAACAGGGGCCTCACGTCCTCCATTATGACTGACAGGCACAGGGGCCACACCCCTCCTTCATTATAGCTTAGAGGCACAGAGCCCACACTTCCTTCACTATGACTGACAGGCATGGGGGCCACATTTGCTTCATTATGACTGACAGGCACAGGGGCCACATGTCCTTTATTATGACTGATGGATACAGGGACCACACCCCTTGTTCATCATGACTGACAGGCACAGGGGCCACGTGCCTCTTTATCAGACACAGGAAGACAAACACTTCATGTTTTTCAGGAACTCTTTCATTTGCACAGCGAAGACTAACAGGAACTCACTTTATACTTCTTCAGCAATAAACAGAGGTAATAAAGGACTAGCCGTGTGTCCTGCATGTTTGCACCACTAATATTCCCACTAACTCCCTCCAAGATTAATGTGTGTGAAAGACCTGCTTCAAGGGAGTTCCCAAGAAAACAGCCGTTATTTACACAGAAGAATAATGGCAGGTGACTGTGTAACGATGTGTCCTTAATAACACACCGCAGGAGAATAAACTCCCTCAGGATCATGGCGTCATCGTAAGACTACAAACACCAGCGTCATGACAAAGACCTTTTTTACAGGGACACGCCTCATTCACTGCCGCACGAGCTTTGTCAAATATTTCTACTTGTGGGAACGTTGCACCTTAATTACATCCAGAACAATCGTTAACGGTTTACTTTTTATATTAGAATGATTAAGTCTGAAAAGGGAAAGGCGATTTCACAGGCAGAACAGACTGCATCTTAAACAGCGCCATTGTTCTGATGTATGACAGACACAACAATCACTGGGGCCGACACGCCCCAAGGCCGTGCTCCCTTCTACTGAGAAACACTAAGGGTGTTCAAGTCAAACCGGGACTTCTGACTGTGCAGAATAACAGAACACAGTTATGAGAGTTTAAACGCTATATAATCCCCTGATACACTAATGCACTTATCCCAGTGTTTCACTAGTGCTTGGACACCATCAAGGTAGAAAGTTCTCTCAGTTCGCCGTAGTCATGATTTGTTTGACTTGAACGCCCCTTGCATAAGTGAACGAGAATTCCAGGAACTGCTTGTCCTAATAAACTTCCTAAATGAAACTGAACACTGAGTCACTTACTAGTGATCGCACAGCACTAAGTGCTCTCATATAACGCTCGATCAGATTAGGACAATACAGAGAGAGACCTAATATCACGTCGATTCAGAACCGTTCTTCCTCCTCCAAGATAGTAAAGCCCTCTCTCTTGAAGTGTTCTATACAGTTTAGATGGATGGATGGATGGATGGATGCATGATTTGGATCATATAACATGAGAAAAAAACCAAACCAGTAACTTACGACAGAAGCCAGGGACGTGTGGCCACCCAAAAATGGTTAGGTACGAAGACCAGGCTGTATAATTAGAATCAGGCCTCCAGAAAGAGTTAGACTTTAAACATCACCAGTTCAGTGACACTGGTTTCATAAGGAAGGTCAACACTGGGACTGTGCAAAATATCATTTGTGTTCATGGCTGCTAAACTAAAATACGACGCCTCTACAGTATATTCGGTGATGTCATTCACTCGCAGCACCTGCTTCTCCGCCAGGCCTGGTCTTCACAGAGACGCAGCAGATGGAAAGACGGAGGGGGAACGGAGCGAGAAACAAGGTGCAAATCCTAAAGAGTTTATGAAACGAGCCAGAGAGCCGAGCGCGCTCCCTGCAGAGAGGCCACGCGTCTCTGATGTTTCATAAAACTCTCCGCGTCCCACAGGGCCTGGAAATTAAATTTGCCTCTTTGATTGAGAGCGCTCGTTAGTCTGAGCCGAATTATCCGAGGTGTTTGCCGAGATATGAACATGAGAAGCAGTTCGTACAAATAACAGGAATGAAAGGAATAAAAAAAATAATAAAAATACTCTTAATGTCTTTAAGATCTTTAGCGAGAGTAACTTGAGACAGTAAAGAAATAATCAGTCAAGATCCTGAAGCGATAATCCCCGGATCTGCTTCCTCACGTTTTATGCCGGAGTCTCACTCTTGGTGCTCTAGTGCTTTGTCTCATGTGGATGCTGCAGACATGCTCACAAGATCTGCTGCTGTAACCACTAAACTAACCAAACCTCGAACGCTGTTCCGCTTTACCTTTCTACATCCAATATCCGGGATTCACAATTTGGGATTCCTAGTTTTTAAACGAGTTCTCAAGTCAATTCCTCCTACGGAACGGTTTTGATCCTTTTAAGTCATGACAAAAAACAAACAAACAAACAAACAAAAAAAAATCATCAAACAAAACTATCTATCAGACTATAGTCAGTTCTTGCTTCAGATGTTCTTGCTTATGCTAGACTCCGTCCTCTCTGTTCAAACTCGTGTATGTCTCATGAGTTTCATTTAAATGGGAAAGAGGGAAACCTGACTAGCTCGGTTCAGGTTGAAGGGGCGGAGCTAATGTGTCCGTTCCCTCATTTTTTTTTTCCAGAACGTCTTTGAAATCAAACGGTGTTTCCATGGAAAACTGCACATTAATTAGCATGTACGCTTATAGTTCCATTGTGATAAGCTTACCTTCATTATAACCAGATCAGGGATTATAGACATACTATATATGGTAATATGAAAATTACATGGTATCAAGGACTTAAAAGGAATTTAAAGCTGTAATCACAATTACAGAGCTGTTCCTCTGTAATCAGCTCTATATTGCATGTTAATCACTATGAGAAGAGCTTTTTTACGAGCTGAGAGATTAAATCGGCTTTTTTACGATATGAAAAGTACATGCAGTAAAAGTAATAAAAAATAAATAAATAAATAGGAGAGAAGTACCTTTCTGGAGCGAACAAGCTCCTCCTGCTGGCCTCCAACAACATCCTGCAAAACAGCATCACAAAAATTCTTAGATCTGAGTTTGTTTGTTTTTTTGCTACAATGGCGCCTCCTTGTGGCTGGACTTCACTAACAGATCACAGCATTTACAATCTCAAAGTGTACAATTAATAATGTGAAAACGTTCATAAAATGAGAAGATATGATGTGAAAAAGAATGAGTAACCAGGATAAAAAAATAAAATCTGTCTTTCTTTGTCGCAGTACCTTGTGTGTGACCGGCGCTTCATCACATTCCGCCTCCTTCAGTTTGGATTTATAAAGCATCCATCTGTAGCGAAGCTCCTCCAGGTCCGCGTCCTCCGCGTCAGCCTGCCAGGAACTCAGGAGCTTCTGGAACAGATCCTGACCCCACGGTATGCCGGCACGCAGACCCTGCCCAGACACACACACACACACACACACACACACACACACACACACGTGTGAGAGAAAGAAAATGCAATGTAATGCAATGTAATGCAATTTTTATTCTTTTTTTTTATTTTTTATAAAAGCGTCTTTCTAATTACTTTCTCTCTTTATAACAGAAGTGGACGCTTTAAAAACGTCTCGCCTCCACAACGTATCTATGACAAATTACTCTCAGAAACCCTTTTGTTATGTGATATTTACTTCTTCTTCTTTTTTTTCACACTTCTGTTTACAATTTGTTCGGCCTGCAAATGAAACGAGTACAAATTTCTTTCTGCGAAGTGCCACGTCTAGTTAAAACAGAGCCTTCACCTCGCAGGCTGTCGGGTAGTCGAGTGGGGAAAAAAATAAAATAAAACACGACAAGCTCCTGATGAAAATCCTTTTGAATCTCACAGCTTTTCAGATTTCTCTAAACTGCAAACCAAGGAGTTGGGCTGAGATCTGAACGTCTGCTGTTTGATTTCGTGCCTTTTATTATTTTTTTAAAACCCTGATGCAGTCCTTTAAACTCACGGCATCTAACGGCGCTTTTCATTTTAGAAACGTCCTCCTGCTGAGAGACGTTCACGTACCAGACGCGAGACACCGGACCGCTAGAGTCTGAGATCAAACAGAAGCGAGCAGGACATCAAGACTCAGAAGACGCCTGGCTTTTTTCGAAAGTTATTCGGAGTGAACATCAAAGTCGGCTCGAGAGAGAGAGAGAGAGAGAGAGAAACGGAGAGAGAGAGAGAGAGAGAGAGAGAGAGAGAGAGAGAGAGAGAGGATGCTGAGGAGAACCTTGAGTGTGTTCCGTCTTATCTTCAGCTCTTTGGTGCTCAGCGCTCTTTGGTTGTTTGTTATCTTTGCGAGTTTCTCGTTTTCTTTACGCAGCCACGCTTCAAACTCTCTCCTCCGGGATTTCCAATCCCCTCTCACCTGCGAGAAACAGAAACGCTGTTTAAAACTTTCCTGTGGATTTACAAAAGATCCGAATGATAAATACTAAAATTTCTGACCGGCATGACGTCTGTTGAGCCGCGAGCCGAAGCGTCTACGGGGTGTGTAAACGCAGACGGATGTTTTGATCCGACACCCGACGCACCGATTGCATAGTGACCTTCCCTCTGCGGAACATCTTCCAACCCGGATGTTTGCCCTTCGACCCAGACACGTGTTCTCCCTCCGCTCCCGGATCCTCCCCACCGGACGGCTCCTGCTCCAAAGCCGCGGCGGCGTCCTCCGTCTTTCTGCTCCGCGACACCCTGATATCCTCGGCCGGCCGCGGCGCTGACGGAGTCCACTTCGTCTGTTCTGGATGCGGATGCGGAACGGCCCCTTGCGTCCCCTCTCCAGACTCCCTGGACGTTCTCATGATACCGGATTCCACCTCCGGGACTGAACTCCATGTCCTCCGTTTGAGACGCGTCGCTGTGTTTGGTAACGGATTTCCCGCGTTCGGGGAACGTCTCGAATCCTCCTGAACCTCTGAGCTCAGAAAGATGGAGGAAGTCGTCCTGGAATCCTGACTGGCCGTCTGGTCTGATCCGGACTGTAGATCTGGCGCCTCCCTCCAGGAAGTCGGTCGCATGAATCGTCTGCGTGTCTACCGAAGAGTCGATTTCTCCATTTAGAAGTCTGAAAAATATGTGGAACACATTCGATGCTTTATTAATGAAAGTGCTATTACCCACAATCCCCTGCAGATGATTCTCACCTGTGAAGGTTCAGACTGAGCTCATCGAGAGCCATCCAGGACTCCCGTAGGCGCCGGAGGTCACTCTGAATGTGGACTCTGCCCTCTTCAGAGGTTTTCAGGAGCACGGCTTGACCCTGCGCTTCGGTCCTGTGCAGCTGCAGCTCCTTTTCTGGAAATTCGCCCAGCGCCCTCTGCAGGAGCCGGACAGAAACAAGATGCAACCTGAGCATGATGGGATTCCTGTTCGGGTCACATTATTTGTTTATTTATTTATTTTTAAAGACAACGTGCAAGCTAATCAGACCCTGGCTTCGTGGTTCCGGTTCGCCGCGCTCCACTCCCCGTCCGGCCCTCGGAAAGACTCGAGATTCTGCCTCATGGTCATCAGACATTCCCCCATGTTCAGCAGACTTTCGTGGAAAGATTTGTGCTCCAAAACACTCTTCTCGCTTTCGTTCACTTTGATCTGATGAGACACATAAAACCAAGACCTCTGAGTCTAGACTATTAATTAAACTGTCTTTCTCTCTCTCTTGCACACGGTTTCGATACGATTATAATGGAACTGCAAAAAGTTTCTGACATTGGGGAAAAAAAAAGTGAAACAACTAGACAGATGAAGCAGAAAGTGGGCGGGGCTTCATCACTGCAGCATAGATTAATATCAAAGAATACAAAATGTGACTCCATATACATATTTGCAGTTTTTTTCAGTTTGAGTCATTATTTTTTGCTGTGTATTTACATTTTAAAATATAGTGCTACTATAAAAAATATATATTTTTTAAAAATGCATAAATCTTGGCGTCTAAAACACCAGCACTTTGGTGTCTACATTTAAAAAAAATAAATAAATAAATAACTCATAAGATGAATACTTAGAACCCCTAGTGGCCATCTATGATTGATACATGTAAATAAAAAAATTCTGCATACATTTCTCCAAACATTTCGATTTATAGTCCCCTGGATCTCAATATATAGACAAAAAAAACAGCATATGATAGCTAAGAAAAAAAAAATCTAGCTATCACACTCAAAATAAGAATACTTACACCCTCTAGTGGCCAAATATGCATGTTACATTTACATAAAATTATATTTCTGCTTGATTATATTGCGCAATTTCCGTTCAAACTGATAAACCTGGATCGACTTTCAGTCACCTGGATCCCAACACATAGAGTAATAAAAAAAAATAAATAAATAAAAACTGTAATTATTCATACTTTGTACTACAAGCTGAACCAACAAAACCAAGATTTCCCCCGATATCAAATCACCGACGTCCTTGGGGCTTTAATTAGTCTCATATTCGGCTCCCGCACTCACAGAACTTGGTGTGGACAGACACGGGAACGGCTACTTTCACAGTCACTTTGTTCAATAAGTAAACATCTCGCAGAGCTTTAAAAAACCTCAGGCCAAAATAAGCGCGGTTTGATCGTGGTCTTCGTCTCTACTATCATCATCGCCATCAAAGCACAGCAGGAGGAATACGCGGCCCGCGCAGAATTACTTAAGGCTTGGAATTTTGAAGCGAAGAGTCACTTGAAAGAAAAAGAAAAAAAAAAAAAGATAGAAAGAAAGAAAGAAAGAAAGAGAAGAAGAATAAATTTGATGGTTGCACGTGGTGGTGAAGAAGCTCGAGACAACTCTGCTCACCCGGACGGCTTTACTGAGCTGCTTCCAGTCGGAGTAGAGACGCTCGAACTTGGTCCTGTTAGCGGGGCTGGAGGACACGAGCGTCTCCAGCGCGGTCATGTGAGCCTCGCAGTCTTCCAGATCTTTCTTTATGACCTGTCGAGGGAACGCGGTGTGACGATATAATGTGAGTTACGGCCCAAAAAAACAAACAAACAAACAAAAAAATAATAATAAAAAGGCACAAGATTCTTTCATACATGTGATCCATGGTTATAATGCTACTTTCCTTATATGGCCACTGCTTCCTGTTGCTCCTACAAAAAAAGATGCTACTATGAAATAATCAGTTTAATCTTAATCTTAAACACGGTGCTCACTTTAAGTTGCTTGACCTGACTCTTCTTAGTCAGGATGTCCGGCTGGAGTCCGTCTGCTGCGTGGAATCTCTCCCTTATAGACGCGAGCTTCTGGTGGATCGAGTCGTAAGCGTCACCGAAGTTCTTCGTCGTCGATAATAATTCCTGAAAGTGAAAATATAATGAATAATAAAAAATAAAAAAAAACACGTATAACAGTATAAACAGTAACACTGTGACTGTGTTTGTTTTACTCCTGATTCTCATGGCTGACACGTTCTCATGAACCTCCACGACATCGCCGTCCCGTATGATGACTAACATCTCAACAAACCCCCGCTAGGCGCCGGCGGCCGAATTCGGGTACCTGCAGGTGGGTTCTTCTCTGCAGAAGCTGGCTGTGAAGCTGCTCTCTCTTCCTCATGTCTGCGCTGAGCTCCTCCAGCAGGCTCCGGGCTTTTTCCTCGCCGAACACGGCGCTCAGCAGGTCGGCTTTCGCCTGCAGCAGACTGAGTCTCTCCTGCAGCTGCACGCTGTCCTTCAGCAGATTCTACGGAAGGAGCGGAGGAAGGAGGAACGTTCACAAGAACTGAAACAATCAAAGAACTGAAAATATATAGCACTGACCTCACGCATACTACAGTCTCTAAATGTTTAAGATTAACAATTCAGTATATGAGTGTGCGTGTGTGTTTGATCATGTGACCTTCACTGAGAATGTTATCAGGCGTACGGCATTTTATCACTGACGAGCTGGACAGGCTGAGGAGTTAAAGCTCTGCTGCATCGCTGAGGGCGGCTTAAAGCAGATGCGACATCATGACTTAAAACAATAAGAAGTGAAACCATGGACTTCCTTAATATGGATTTTGCATTAAACTGTTGTATGAATCAAACACATTTGAAAAAAAAATAAAAAATTTGTCCCGTTATACACAAGACATGACTGTAAACGTTTGTTTTTGATCATGTTTTTCTTTTCTTTCTTTTGTATTTATACATTGAACTGTCACTGCTTGATGTTTGCTGCTGTAACATAGAAAATTTCCCCACTGTGGGATGAACAAAGCTTTATCTTATCTTATCTTTATTAGGTTTACATCATTGCACTGGTTTAACTGTTTAAAATTATAAAGAATTTATACCAGTAGATTTATACTATATTGTATATAATTTATTTAATAGTCTCCTTAGTCTATTTTTATTTTGTACATTTTTTTTTTTATTTGCAGTCTGAAGTTTATTGCATTGCATTTCACTACTGTTGTAAAATTCTTGAATCTCTTATATAAGGGGAACAATAGCCTGTGGCCACTAGGGGGCAGCCAAGGAATAGGAATGAACCTGAAAAAGTTATAAACCTGATTATTATAATTATATAAATATGAATAATAATTTTGATATTATAGCTCTGTGCAAACAAATATCTTTAATCAGTTAATCATGTCAGACATTTAAAGAGTCACCATTTTGTTTATAATTTCGAGCTAATTGTTTACATTATTTCTAAAGTAATAAAATCGGTGCAGTCGTGTCACTACGACCCTCTTGGCGGATCTGATCTTACGAGTATCCAGTAATGTATTTGAGCACTGAAATCATGCGTTCATGCCTTTATATTCTGGTTTTATTTAACAGTATTGTTCGAAAATCATCATCCAAAAATGTTTTAAGTTTAAGTTTTTTTTTTTAAATACTGTATATAACTTCATTACTGAATCAGTACAAAAATATTTCAGATTTTTAAACAACACTGTTCAACAACAAAATTCAACATTAAAGAAAAATATTTGTATTCCTGACAAAAAAGCAGCCCGTTATACGAGTGACCACTTTTTAGACAACAAACAAAAAACAAACAAACAAAAAAGAAGTTGATAGTTTTTGTGTGCAAAAAAAAAAAAAAAAAAAAAGCAGTTCGGCAGTCAAAGTCCTCAGAAGAACTGTGGTTGGTTTTGCAGGACGCTCAGGAAAACTTAGTCCTTACAAAACTGTAACACAAATTGTATTAAAGAGACTCAAGCGTCCTCAAAGCGTCGTCACACAGAATAGATGAGGGAAAATAACAAATCGATTCAGTCATGAATCACGATTCTTTTGTGCGGTGATTCGTGTCTCGCCACAACCAATTTCTTTTTTAATAGAGACTCACCGGTCCATCAGCCAGTGACCAGAATTGGCTGGTTCGGACGCAATCGCTTCTGTGCCGAGTACATGAGCTTGTGAGTGCTGCGACGGAACCCAATTTCTATTGTGTTCCTGTGTGTTATCAAAAGTCACGCAGGGTAAAAAGCCTTTTTCTCTAAACTCTGAATGAAGTCGTCTCGAAACGCACTCGCTGAAAATCTCGTGCATTAAAAGCTGATCAAAAACGCGCTCGCCGTCAAGTAAAGTGTTGAGACTCCGAAGGCGTTTGAGGGGGTAGAACGTCGACTACAGGTGGCGCTCTCTAAACTATTCCCACCCTGCCATCGCGTGTGTAGGAGAGAATTATTTGCAAAGTTTGTTTAGAAATAATAATAATGGTGGATGACAGAGATACGCTGTTCACCCTAACAATGTAGCTTTTAAAAATTTTTTTATTTCAAGTTAAATGAAGTTAGTTTGTAACGTTTAAATGCTACACTTGGTTTTTAAGTGCGAAAACTAAGGAATTTACATGAAGCTGTTGAATAAAGCCAAGGTATGAAACTTTTGAGCTATGACAACTTTTTTTAAGGTTCAATGTCTGAATTTTAAAGAAATCATAATTAAAATGTGTGTATACACTACCGTTCAAAAGTTTTAGAACACTTTCTAACTCCATGATGGTTCCTGATTTTTATTTCTTTCTACAT
>JAQMYJ010000005.1:27544261-27565881 GCA_030014305.1 Clarias laeviceps
TATGCATATTTTTTTCTTATAATTGTACACCACTATTGCTTGTGTAGCTTGCACATAAGAATTTCACTCACATGTACTGTACCAATGTACCAGTAACATGATGTGACAATAAAAGTGATTTGATTTGATTTGATTTGATTTGATCAGAGCCAGCATTAACCTTTTCATCGATTCGAGCTACTTCTATTGGATCGGACTACACGGTCCAGGCTTCACCCCCCCCCACGTGCATCAGTGAGCCTTGGCCACCCATGACATGCTTTTCTTCCATGGATCACTTTTGGTACATCCTGCGGTTTTTGACTTGCTCTGATCCAGACGTCTAGACATCACAATTTGCCCCTTGTCACAGTAGCTCCAGTTACAATATCTCGTTACAACGGCACCGCAAAGTACACTGTATTAGGCAGCTAGGTGAACGTTTTTTGAACTCCAAAACTGCAGCTCTTTTGGGATGTTTCCAGTCTGTAGTGGTCAGGACATACCGAAAGTGATCCAAAGAAGAAAAAAAAAAAAACGTTAAACTGGAGACAGCGTCATGGGTGGACAAGTCTCACTGATGCACATGGGGAGTGAAGGCTGGTCCGATCCAATAGAAGTGCTGGTGTAGATCAAATTGCTAGAAAAGGTTCTTGATATTTCTGATAGAAAGGTGTCAGAACACGTAGTGCATCACTGTTTTGGTGGACCTATTCGATATTCGTCAGGTGGTCATGATGTTATGGATGATCCGTGTTACAGTTTTGTTTCTTCTGTTTTGTGTGAAATCATTAAGGATGATGTATAAGCCCTCTACACCCCCCCAAGGTGAGATGGTTTATTCTTGGCTCTTAATTGACTCGTAATGCCCTGATACAAAAATAAATAAATAAGAAAAGGTCAACGCCATTAGGTGGCCAGTTTAGAAAGAAAAAAAAGAAAGAAGAAAGAAAATAAGAAAAGATAGAGGTATGCGGCGATAATCTCTTTATGTGTATTATAATATGTGTGTAGTAAAATAGGCTAATACAACACTTACTGTATGTTTGTTAACCTGCCTGGCTGTGATGCTTCTGTATCTTACATAAGATTGGATATAAAGTCATATCCAGTGTTTCATGTTGTAACGTTAAGGCGAAGTTTTTTTTTTTATTTGTTTTTTTGCAGTTCGCCCAGGGCGCCAAACACACTAGAGCCACAACCCGAGGGGCAAATTCAGGTGGCACAGCATCAGAGCAAATAAATAAATAAATTATACAGAACAGAAACTAAGGCGAATCAGTCTGAAATCACTGATAGATACACTGTGATTATTTTTACCAGAAAACTTAATGTAAACCAACTCAAGTAATATTTTCTATTTCATTTATAATAATACTGTACATACTATATACAACGTTTATAAATATCTTACAGCATATTGATATTATATAATGAGAAAATGATATACAAAGGGCGTTCAAGTCAAACCGGGACTGGTGATGACATTTCCCGGGAATGAAGGCATAAAAGAGATGAACATTTACAGCAAACCTCAAGCACAGAACAGTGATGAGTTTTGAATGACCATCCCGGCCCGAGGTGGTTCGGAGCCCACTGCAGCCGTTCTCGTGAACATTCAGTCGAGTGGAACACCTGATCCTTGTAAATCACCAGGTAACTAGTCGCGGAAGAGACGCGTCTGACTGTTGGAACTGGACACACAATCATTCACCAGACAGTCCTGACCTCGCTCCTTTAAAGGAGTTCCTGGGAGGCCGGCGTTTCAGATGTAAAGCAGCCAGTCCAGTCATGGCTCCGGCGTCCTGAGAAAATCTCTACTTTGATGGTGTCAGTGCATTAGTGTAGCAGGCGATTATATAGAGAAATAAAGGGAGTTTATACAGTAACTCTAAGACCTGCGTTCTGTTTTTCTGCACAATCAAAAGTCCCGGTTTGACTTGAACGCCCGTCATATGTTAAACTGTTCTTTTGCACAGTCCAAAGGGAATTATTTCTGATAATCTGTTACATACATGCACGCATGTGTACAAATACACACAAGTCCAGCATAATCTGTCTGGTAATGTACACTAATCCCACACGCATGTCATCCATGACAGTATGAAATCCAGACTGCTATAGCATGATCTTACACTCGCCATGTCCATGAAATGATTCTTTAAAGCCAAAGGATAATCCATGACCTTAAAAGACCATTTGTGAGCTGAGTATAGAACATCCCTGCACTTTAGCCCTGAGCCTGTGACTCCTCACTTCGACCTGAGCTATTCGAATGAAAAGAAGCCCACGCCGCTAAAGCATTTAAGGGAAATTACAGAGTGAAGAAAAATTATATACGGTATTTCTCTGATCACACCCTGTTATCAAACCCTTGTGTGAATTCCCCAGCATGCTCAGCCGGTCACAGCGGCGCACCAGCAACGGTCTCCAGGAGATCTGTGGATTCACTGGCAGGATGAATTTTGGATGAATGTGTTCCAGGGTTTGGGCTATCTTAATCCTATTCTATGTGCCCCCCCCTGCAGAGGGTGAAGCTATTCTGCAAGGTATGTGCTGTCAGAGAGAATCACACACATACAAGCAAGGAACCCACTGCTGAGCCAAAGAAACATCAAAAAGACGGCTGCACTGTGTCAGAGTGAGAAACTGGATTATAAAGGTATCTATTTCTGTCAGAATCAAGAGAACTTTAGAAGGAAAAAAACAAAAAAAAAAAAACACACACACATGCACACCACTTTGATCCAGTAGGTGATGCGTGGAAACTTTGATACTGTTGTTCTAGAAACTCTAACAAATAAAAAAAAAAAATGGATCGTACTGTACTTTGCCAAAAAATTTATATAAATTCATTTAAGCGAGTCTAATCTTTGATGGTAGATGCATATAAACTAATCTCATAATCTTGTTATAAATTGTTAAACTTCCCTTAACTTCCTGTATATTTAGCCAGGATTGCAAGCTTTTTTGTTCTGCCACGGCACAACGCTGTCAAGTTTGATGATGGCGTAGCCGCAGAGCCACTAGGGAGAAAAAAAAAAGGGTAAGCTCATTTGTCAAGTTGTCGCAGCAGAAAAAAAAAGAAGGAAAAAAAAAAAGCACAATATATTTGGCTGATCAGCGTTGCAGAAGAGGAACGGACCTGGCAGCGAGCTCGAGCCGAGGTATTGGCAACGCAGGGCAGAACAGACTACTGCACAGACATTCTGAGCTTCTTTTACTGCCTGTGTTTCAACAAACGAGTGTAACGCAGGATTATGGATGCAGTCAGAAAATTTTGATATGCAGACGTTATACTTGTAATAAAACTAGTTCTACTGTTCCCAAACTCTCATTTCCACCAGGAGCGACTGCGCTGATCACAACCGCATGTCAATCCATCATCCGTCGGTCGAGGAACCTCTAAAGTCCAACGTGAACCGGTGACGGCCACGGGTGGCCTATTTTTTATAACCATGGTAGGATCTCCGGTCAACACTCACACACTCATTCAGGCACTACGGGCAATTTGGGAACACCAATTAGACAAATCTGCATGTCTTTGGACTGTGGAAGGAAACCGGAGAACCTGGAGGAACCTGAGAACCAGCAAGCACGGGGAGAACATGCAAACTCCACGCACACAGACCCCGGGGCGGAAATCAAACCCTGACCTGGGCTTAAATGCTAAATATCCTTGTCCTGACAACCAATTCAGACAGACAACTCAAACTCAAACTCAAACTCAAGGGCAGAAGCTTTAGGCCAGGAAGTATTGGCACTCCACTGTCCAGATCTATATCTGTATGCCTCCTAGCAACTGTTACTTTTGGATGGAATCGCAACATAACATGTAGTCATACTGTGCAACTCATTCTGGCTGAATCGTTGAACAGACCGCCTGTTATTCGTCCTGATGACCTCCACCCTTCTGACCAGACGAACAGGTCACTCAAGCAAAGCCTGAACAGACTGTATGCAGAGATAAAGGGATTCTTGAGGAATGTGTTCTCACCATGTTGCGTAAGTAATGGAAGTAAATAATTAGGATAAGTAAGGTGGAAAACGATGAGGAGAAGTAACTAAATGAATAACACGTACAATAAAAAACTGAATAATAACATCTATTATGATAAAGTAATGATTGGGGTAAATGTCTAACGCCCCAAACGCAGCCACTGGGCTTGAAATGCTCTATTAGTGCCGGAGTGTTGCGTCAGGAAAGGCATCCCGAGAAAAAAAAAAAACTGTGCCAGTTTATTTTGTTTATTATTTATAATTATTTTGTATAATTATAATAAAATTTTATTCGTGCCTCATAAACAGGCCACTATGGACGACCCCAAATGAGAGCAGCCGAAAGAAGGAATGAATAGCTAAAGCATTAAAGTGAATGATGGGAACGATATTGAAAGTAATAATTTGGGATAAGTAAGGGGCAATTTCTCGTTGGGGTAAATAATTGGAGCACATAACTGGGCGGAATTACATTGGGCACCATAGTGGCATGGTTGTTAGCTCTGCGTCTGTGCATCTCCAGGGTCAAGAGCTCTTGGGTCTGTGTGCCAAGACTTTGCATGTTCTCCCCATACTTAATGGGTTTCCTCGGGGTTCTCTGGTTTCCTCCCACAGTCCAAAGACATGCAGATTAGGCATTCTAATTGGTGTTTCCAAATTGTGAGTGTGTGTGTGTGTGTGTGCCCCGGCGTTGAATTGGCACCCCATTCAGGGTGTAGTCCATCTAGTGCCCTGGGACAGGATCCAGGCCCTCCTGTACGTCAGCGAGTGAGAGCGTGGGATTTGTATTGAGGTCAGTAATTGGGGAAGGTACAGTAATGGTGGGGTAAATGGCTAATGCCCGAAGCCCAGCCGCTGGGTTTACTGGGCACCATTAGTGCTGGTCTAAAGCCCAGATAAGAAAACGGGAGAGTTGCATTAACAACCCGCTGTGGTGACCCTAAAGGGGAGCGAACGGAGAAGAAGAAGAAGAAGAAGAGGAGTACATAGAGTTTAAAGTAAGAAATCAGGAAAATAAGGGGCAAATATGAAGTATGGGGGTAAATAACAGAAGTACATGTCTAGGGATTGTATTGAGGTAAAACTGCATTTACATAATATGGTAAATATTTGGGTTTGGCGGTCACAACCTCACCTCCAAAAGCTGGTCTCATGGTGAAGTCATGATCGTCCACTCTGAGTAGCTGTTCTGTTTTCACCTTCCTGGATTTGGTCACATCTGGGGGCTTCTTCGCCAGAGGGCTGCAACAAAACGATCATGAAGATGTAGAGTTAAATTCTGTAAAACAAATCATTATTACAGGAGATACAGTAAAGCGGAGGCATGGTGGGATACTGGTGAGCAATGTAGCGTTGCGCCTCAAGGGTCCCACCTTGGGTGTGTGTGTGTGTGTGTGTGTGTGTGTGTGTGTGTGTGGAGTTTACATCTTCTCCCTGTGCCTGGTGGCTTTTCTCCAGGTACTCTGGTTTCCTCTCACAGTCCAAAGACATGCAGATTAGGTTCACAAATTGCCTGTAGTGTGTGTGTGTGTGCCCTGCGATAGGTTGGGTGTACCCCACCTCGTGCCCAAAATCTCCTGGAATAGGCTCCAGGCCCCCATGACCCTGTACAATAGAAAATGAATGAAGCACTTTGTCTTAAAGAGGAGCTGTGGGGGGGAAATGCACAAAGCGCCGGGAGAACATGCAAACTCCATGCACGCAGATGGAAAGTGAGATTCGATCCTGCATCCCTGAAAATCCAAGACACCATGCCAGCTTAAAAGGCTTTTAAAATGTTTAAAAGGTTCCTTGTTTGTTCACATTGAATTCTTTGGCAAATTGTCATTGTACACGAGGAATAAAACGGCATGGCTTGTGCAGATTTCAATCAATAATCAACTCTTTTTAACTGACTCTGAGCTGGAATTAGACTCAGCCTTCAGACGTATTTCTTATGTATTACGTCTGCTGTTTTTTTTTTTAACATTCCATTTCATAACAATTTAAACAAGCTTACGCTGGTATTGCTGATTAAAAAAAAAAAATCAATGACCCACTGAGACCGCACTCTGACCCTCTATATCAGAGAATTCCAAACTGCCTGTGACACCAAAGCAATGTGAGAATGGATTTCTAATGTCCATAATAAGCTTTTCTTCTCAGTCCCTGTGCTGGTGTCCTCCATGCAGGAGATTATTTGCAGTGATAGTGGCTTTAGTCGGATGTCGTGTCATCTCAGCGGTAAGTACCAGATGGATGAAACGTGCGCGAGACACGTGACTGGCGTGTGGAGCATCGGGAACGTCATGTGTGGTTGTGTCTGCAGGATGTCTGGGTCATGCTAATTGTGCCCTGGCCTTTCACCCCCTTCGTTAAGACTAAAGATGAGTCATATTGATAAAAACAAAACAAAACGAAAAAGAAAACAAGGTTTTAACAGTTGGGGGGTTGGATGGGTTACGAAACCATGATGTTGGATTATCAGAGATACAGCCATCTTTATTTTTCTACTGTTGTTTGCAATTACAGTGATTGTTTAGAAAAAAATTTAAAATCATCATCATCATCATCATCACCATAATAATCTTCGCCCTCGTTATAGCACTCATAGCATGATCTTATGTCATTATTATCATAAAAAGTGTCATCAACCTCATAAAACCATCATCATCATCATCCTCACCACCAAATAAAAATCAAGATCCCCATATTAGTAATTATAATAATAATTCTCAATATACTGGACTAAATATACTGAGCAAAGTCATCATCACATTCATCATCATCATCATCATCATCATCTAATTAACCATCCCTGCCACTACCAACACCACCACCACCATCATCATCATCATCATCATCATCTAATTAACCATCCCTGCCACTACCATCACCACCACCACCACCACCATCATCATAATAATAATAATAATAACCACAACTTCCATCATCTTCACATCATCACACTCATCATCATCACCATCATCATGATCGTCATCATGATCATCATCACCACTGCCACTACCATCACCACCACCACCAACATCATCATCACGTCATAATAATAATAATAATAATAATAATAATAACCACCACAGCCACCATCTTCACCATCATCATAATCATCACCATTGCCACTACCATCACCACCATCTCTATCATCATCATAATAACCATCACTGCCAACATCTTCACCATCATCACACTCATCATCATCATCATCATCATCACCATAATCGTCATCATGATCATCATAACTACCACTGCCACTACCATCACCACCATCATCATCATTGCTCACCACTGCTCCCTCATCACCATCATAATCATCATAATAATTACCATCACTACCAGCACCATCACCATCATCATCATCACTCTCATCATCATCATAACCACCACTACCCCACCACCATGTACATCACCTCACCACCATCATCGTAATAACCACCAGCTTCACCACCACCACCACCACCATAATCACCATCACCAACATCATCATAATCACCATCAATCATAATCATCATAGCCACCATCAACAACATCATCAGCAGCAGCAATGTAATAACCACAACCACCATCACCACCATCATCATCATCACCAACATCACCATCACCACCATCATCCTCATCATCACCATCATTAAATAGCACACTTCCTGTAGAACTACAATGATCCTGATTAAGCACAACCACCATTCTTGTAATTTTAGAGCAGAAGCATCATGTACCAACTAATCATCACTATCGTCTCAATAAATATCATATTCCAGATTCTGTTTAAAGTGAGCAATACTTTCTGATCACCATCAACATCACTAAACAGAAAACTGGCCACTACAATGATCCTGATTATATTGAGCACAATCACCATTCATGTCTTCTTTTTTTTTTTTTACCTCATCAGCATCAGCAGCAGGATCAGGTAACAACTAATTTTTATTATTATCTTAATAAGAATCATAATTACCATTCAGGTCAAAATAATCTACACTGGATTTCTATGAAAACCTTCTTATAAATATTGTAACCATCATCATCATCATCATTGATAAACAGCAAATCTACTACCCCAGTCATCTTAATTATAATGATCATAATAACAATTCTTGTCATTTTACATCTGCATCATCATCATTACGTACAAACTAATTATTACTATTATTTTAATAATACTAAAATCATAATCACCATTCAGACCAAAAAAACAGCAATATTGAATTTCTCTGAGTAACTTTTTTTACATGTTTATTGTCCATATTTTCCACAATAGCCAACCTCATCATCATCATCATCATCAGGTACCAACTAATTATCACTATTATTAATACTAATCATAATCACCATTCTGCCAAAAATGAGAAGGAATTTCTATGAAAATCTTTTTTTTTATTGTTTAGTGTTCTTATTTTCCACAATAGCATCCTCCTCCTCTTCCTCATCATCATCATTATCATCGTCATCATCATACTCATCATCATAATCACCACCAACAAAGACAAACAAAGCTGTTATTAAATAATTTTAAAATCAATGGAAAGATGATCAAAAGGAGCAATGCACATTTCTGAGATTTCTATGAAAACCTTTTTTTTAAAATAAATATTGTTACCATCAACTACCCAAGTAATCTTAATTATGATCATCATGATAACTTGATTCTTGTCCGTTTATATCTGCATCATCATCATCATCACTATCCTCAACATCACCATCATCATCTTCAGGTACCAACTAATTATCTCTATTATCTTATTAATTCGAATCATAATCACCATTCTGACCAAAAAATGAGCAACATTGCATTTTTTATGGAACCCTTTTTTTTTTTAAAACATGTGTCATGAATCATCATTACCATCACCACCATCATCACCACCATCATCATCACCATCATCAGGCACCAACTAATTCTCTCTATTATCTTAATAATTCTAATTATAATCACCATTCTGCCAAAAATGGGCGACATTGCATTTCTGTGAGGAAACCTTCTATCTCTTTTTTTATATATATATATATATATATATATATATATATATATATATATATGCTTAGTGTCCTTATTTTTCACAATAGCCTCCTCATCATCCTCATCCTCTTCATCATCATCATCATCAGGCACCAACTAATTATCACTATAATCTTAATGATACTAGTCTTAATCATCACTCTGACCAAAAATAAAATGAGCAATCTTGCCTTTCTATGAAAATCTTTTTTTTTTACATGCTTAGAGCCCTTATTTTCCATAATAGCATCATCATCCTCATCCTCATCATAATCAACAACAAGGACAAACAACAACAAAAAACAAACTAAACACATAAGGCTGTTATTAAATCATGTTAAAAGCAGTAGAGAGATGATGAGAAGGAGCAGTGTGTGTGTGTGTGTGTGTACAGTATCTCTGAGCTCCTGTACGTACACACACACACACACACACACGCGCGCGCGCTCCGGTCGGACTTGTGTGAAACCCGGCACTTGAGTTACGAGCGGCACTCACACTCCGCGCTTCTCGGCTTCAGCTCCGGTCCAGCGTTTCTCCCGCGCTGCTGCCGCGCTGTAACTCCGGCACTCCTGCACGCGCAGCAGACACACGGCTACGACCAGCCAGAGCTCGAGGCCAGGCATGCTGCGCTCCGGCGGGAACACAGAGGCACGAGCACCGCAGCTTCAGCCCTGCACCGACACCCCGCGCGCGCGGATCATGGCTCGGGACTCGCACCCGGGACCGGCGGCAGCGCGCATCGCTATGGCAACCGTTTAAATCTCACCGCTATAAGTCCTCCTCCTGCTCCCGCGCGCTATTGGTTATAGCACAGGTTGCCAGATTGGAGAGGGACGCCAACTCTGTTTCAGGGGAAAGTACCCAGAGCTGCGCTTAAAAAAAAAGAAAAAAACTCCAGATGACGTCATGATATAACCTGCATAATGCTTGAATCATAGAGATTATCTGCATATCATATGTGTTAGAAGAACTATTTATTTATTTATTTATTTATTTATGAAGATGCCTAGAATTGAATTGAAATCTACAGATTACAATAATAATTTGGTCATCAAACAAACAAATCTTTTTTTTCTGTTTCATCTTTTTTTGTTTATACATCTTGTTTTAATCAGGAATGTCAACATAAAATAAAAACAATGTACAGAACAATAATGACTAAGAAAATAAAAATCGAACTACTGAGTAGTGGAAATAGATATATACAGTAGGCTATATGGTTCATCGGCGTACGAATTTAATCTGGTCCAGAGGCGAGATCTTATTAAGGACGACATTGTGTATTGTGAAATCCTTTTTCCCCATAGGAAATAATCTAATGCAGATAATTCGTTCCAGCCACCCACTATATTACCAATATAACCCACACTGTAAACCCGAATAAGTTGGCAAAGCTCAAAAAATTTGAAATAATCAGTTACATCAAATTTTTTGAGTAATGATGTTTTCAATTTTAAGTAAACAGAACTATCAGTTTTTGAGTTTATTCATATTAATCATTCTTTATTTGCATTCATGAGTAGCCTAACTCATACTATTTAATAGTAATTATAATTTTTTTAAGTTGTTGCAAATCAAAGAAATTGTTGTTGGTCTTTCGGCTGCTCCCGGCAATGGGTCGCTACAGTGGACCATCCGGTCGGCACACAAGCTTGGCACATGTTTTACACCAGATGCCCTTCATGAAGCAGCCCTGCCATTTTATCTGGGCTTGGGACAGGCACTTCATCCAGTGGCTGAGAATCGAACACGGGCCGTTCATGTGGCAGGTGAAACACCTACCACTGAGCCACCAGTGCCCTGTTACAAATCCAAGTAATTTTCTTTATTTTTCTTCAGTTAAATCTGAAAGTACAAAATCTATGAATATTAATACTAAAACTAATAGGAATTCAGGATTTATATTCCAACCCCGAAAACCGGAGTTTTAAACCTGACAATTTAAAAAATAAAACAATTTATGCTAGTAAAGTAGTCGGTTCAAATCGGTTCAAAAATATTCGCCAATTACAAGAAATCTTGCTTTCTAACCTCCTAAACAGTAGGTAGTAAAAAGTGGAGCTTACGTTTTCTCCCGTGCCGTCTAAACACATTCTAGAGAGCACCAAACTGTCGACAATCAGATGACATAAATCAAAATCATCAACTTTTTTTCTCCCCAGATTTGTTAAGATTAAGGAGCTTTAAGGAGACAGTTACTGTGGCTTAAAATATCAAAGTTGTTCAGCTAACTTGAAAGTGGTATTTCTACAAACTCGTAAATACCCAAAAGTTCTAAATACTCATCAAAGTCTATTAATTTGAACTAATTGTAATTATTTAAGTTAACAGTACTCAACATGTTTAATTACTTTGAGCATTAGGTTTTACAGTGCATTTCCAACACTATAATCATATTTTTTTTGCATATAATGATTTTACAATCATAACATTTAGAAAAGAGATGTAAATTATTAAATAAACAGACATTAAACCTCACTTAATTTATGATTCCTCTTGGCCCCGACATCTTTAAAAACCAAACTGAAAGCGCCTCCCTTTTCTTCTTGCTACCGTCCTTGATTACATTCTTGGGACCTGTGGTGCTACGTCTTCACTAAATCTTGTATAAAATGCAAAAAACCCTCCAAAGAATATGTAAACTCACTTCGCTTGGTTTTCCACTGACGCAAACAAGATTTGGACGGCTCCCGGACATACACGCGACTAAGCTGCGTTAGGTCAATTCGGTCGCTCGTAAGCCGAAAATGCTTCATATACCGAGATAAATTTCTTGCAAAATTTCAGTTCTTAAGGTGAAAATTCTTAAGGCAGGGCGTTCATATGCCGAGGTACTGCTGTAAGGGAACATTTATACATTTGTAAATCACCTCAATTATATTACTGCAAATAATGCAAAGAAGTCCATGAATGGGACAAGCCATGGTTATGAGTTTTTGGTCACTGGGAACAATGGTATTCAGTGACTGGTCATTGAGAATATCGTGGTTAGGGTTTAGTATCCAGGAACAAAAGTGATTAGTTTTGATTGTAGAGAACAATGGTGAGCGGAAGAGAACAACGGTGATCAGTGATTATTGTTCAGAAATAATGATGATCATTGAATCTTTTTTGGAACATACAGTACCTGTAGACTTGTATAAGAATAACTCAATGGAGGTGAGTTGGCTCTCTAACTTCATATAATCAGCAACACTAACGTGAGCTTTATTAAACCCAAAGTCTGCTCAGTAGTCACTAGACTTATCCTTCAACTTTTTCCAAATATAAATTCAGCCAATGGATCTTACAAAAAACAAAAACAAAAAATACCCAATCCTAGCAACACAATTGTAAAGTTGACAACAGTTTTTTTTTTTTTTTGGATTGTCCTTGACACAATTCTGGCACTTGCACACATTTCTCTTTTTACCTACGCTTAGTTATAATTCGTGCAATACTGTTAAAACAGATAAATCACGTGAACGTCACTCGGCAAACTCGATTTCCTGGCCGTGTTTGGGTGACGTAAACACAACCTGTTGTCCGCCACACAGTTTTTAATTCTCTCTTTGAAAGCGGTTTCTGATGGTGAGCCAGATTACCTTTACTTAGCTTTGCAAGATAATGATTACGGAAATTGGATTCTTTCATGTTTGGCAGCGCTTCTTTACAGAACAAAAAAAAAAAAAAAAAAACACCCTGATGTGTCACAGAACAAGCAGGTCCTCTTCAAACTGTTTTGCTCTTTTTGCTGGTGGTTTAACTGGTGACAATGGAGAGAATGAGATGAATAATGAGCCGCATTTCTGTTCCTCATGTGCAGATAATCATAGAGGAATTTATTGTACTGCATTAGTGCTTTGGGGGAAGTGTTCGAGAGATGGTTCCTGTGTTTTTTTAAATGATCACTCTGCCAGATGAAATACAGAAGCAGGTCAGATTTGATTCACTGGCTTTGGTTGACAATTTTTTTTGTTGTTTTTTTTTTCTTGTAAAATCAAGGTGTGTGTGTGTGTTTTATGCCTGCACAGTCGGTTTCAGCAGATGTTCTTTAATAGACATAAATAAACTTTTCATTGTATACTATAGTAAGTGGTGAATCCAGAGCCAGTCCTGAGGACACTGTGTGTGAGGTGGGAATACACCCAGGATGGGACACACAGCCACACACCGTACACGAACACATTCAGACCTTAGAGCAAATTATAGAACCCAACAAATTTACCTGCCAGTATTTGTGTAAGAGCTGGGGGCGTTGGTGGCTCAGTGGTAGGTTGTTCACCTGCCATGCAGAAAGCCAAGCTTTGGTTCTCAGTCAACGCTCCAAGGCTGGACGCTGTATAAGGGACATCCCTTTTGCTAGTCCTAAGCCAGGGTAACAATGGGAGGGTTGCATCAGGAAGGGGATCCATTTTAAAAACTATATGCCAAGTCAAATGTGCGGTTTGGTTAAATGGTTGTGAGAATCATTTAACAGGAGCAGCTAAAATAACAACAACAACAACAACATGCATTTAGGAGGAGGGAGGAAACCTACAGAAATCCCACACAGAGACGAGAACGTGCAAAACTCCACAAACATAGTCTTTGGACTATGGGAGGAAACCGAATAACCCAGAGGAAACCCACCAAGCACGGGGTAAGCATGCAAACTCCACACACACAGACCCGATGTAGGAATCGAACCCAGACCCTGGAGGTGCAAAGCGACAATGCTAACCACTAAGCAACTGTGTCGCCATTACTGTTCTAACCAAAATTAATTTAAAGAAATACAATTTTGATAATAGAAATAATGATTACTGCTTACAAGCAACTACAGTAGTAATGAACAATGATATTTTTTTTTTCTATTAGAGAAAAAATCAGGAAGAATGAACAGGTGAAACAGTAAGTCATGTCTGTCTACTGTACATCAACACCCGTTTATTGCATTACTCGATTTAAATAAATAAATGTATCATACTAGAGGAATATGTCAGACTCAGCGAGTTAATTTTTGTGGTTCAGGAAATTATTGTGTATTGTGTATTAAAAATTGTGTAATTAAAATGATTGTGATGTAGAATAATTTTTTTTAAATTCTTTAAAAAAAAATTAAAAGCATGCCGATATGTTCACGATATCTGATTATACTAATTGAAATACTTTAAACCAAATCTATAAATAAATAAATAAATAAATAAGCTGGAATTATGTAGGAGGTAAACATCACAATCTGGCAACCCCAGTTATAACCCTACACATTGCATGTGTTGAAAAGATGACTGGAGCCACATTGTTTATTAAAAATAACAACAATAATTTTAAAAAGCTGCTGTTGCAAACTATAAAAAAGAATTATATAAATTGTGCAGGTTCACTCTGTCCAGATGTTCCAAAAATAAATGAATAAAATAATAAAAGAAAAAATGCTCAAATGGTTCACAGCAGGGTTTTTAAATTTTTCAATAATAATAATAATAATAATAATAATAATAATAATAATAATTAAATATACATTTTCTATAACATCAGCTTTGACAACTGATGTGATTTAAATCATGCGTTAGTATTAATGATCTTGTTATTACAATAGACAACGTCTACCACAGAGGATCAGCAATAACCTAAGACTACTAAAATTACTACACAGTGTTTAGCACTGTCGCCTTGCACCTCCAGGGTCCGGGTTCGATTCCCACCTCGGGGTTTGTGTGCGTGGACTTTGCCTGCTCTCCCCATGATTGGTGGGTTTCCTCTGGGTACTCCGGTTTCCTCCCACAGTCCAAAGACAGGCAGATTTACAAGTAAGTGTGTGAGCGTGTGCGCGCTTGTGTCCTGCGATGAGCTAACACCACGTCCAGGGTCTAGTGCTCCGAGTCCTGCAAGGCTCCATTCCTCCCGCGATAGACAGGATACAGGATAAGCAATATAGAGAAAGAATAAGAGAGAGAGAGAGAGAGAGAGAGAGTCTGGTGAGTGAATGACTGTTTATAGAGACTATAAAATAAGTAATAACATGAAGTAACTTGACTTGTGGATGTTCCACGACATTAAATTTAGCAATAAACGGGGAAAAAAGTAAAAAAAAAAACTATAGAATCGTTGCATTGTATAAAAGGAATAAAACATTTCAGGATTGCAGGGTTTTTTTCCTGGCAGTAACTTGGGTTTGCCCTCGCCATGTGGCATCACTCCAATCAGTCATTGATTATTTTTCCTGTCAAGCTTTTTAATCATCAAATATTACAATACAGTGAGCTATAGGTCTCTTACTGCATTATTATATTCTTGAAATTTGTACTAATCCTTTAAATATAAAAAAAATTATAATCATCTGTCTATATTGAAACAGCTCCATAAAATATATTTAGCCTATTTATCCCTGAGGGTGTGTGTGTGATATTTCGAAAATACCCCGACAGACACTAATCTTCAGAGTAACCTCTGTTGTTTAGGGGTGTGTTTGAAATGAGGATCCAGAGAAGCAGATGGTGTCTCTCTCTCTCTCTCTCTCTCTCTCTCTCTCTCTCTCATGCACTCAGCTTTGTGGCTGCTGTAGTTCAGCTTATCTGGGATTTCAAGGCAGATTCCCTGCAGCAACTCCTGAGCTCCGCATACACACCGGGTCTCAACCCGAACCACAGCCTCTGTCTCTAAAGTGCTTCTTATGTAAAACATATCTTACAATAATAATAATAATAATAATAATAATAAAATCTTGCTGCTTGGGTTGGCTTTTGTGATGCACCTTTAACAACTTGACTTTAAGGCTTTTGTAAATTGAATATTAAAAGTTATTTAATGTAGAATAGCCAAATGTAGAATACTTATTAATATTTGAATTAAATATATTTCTCTGGAAGTCATCTTGTTACTAAATCCCTTTAATCATAACGTTTTTTTTTATTTTATTTATATAATGGCTACATAGTTCACAATGCTTAAGGGCAAATATTGATTGCAAAGGTGTGTATTCCCTTTGTACTTTACAATTGATCTACAAAACATAATTCTTTATTTTTTTCTTTTTTAATTCTATAACATAAATATTACAGCAATTTTTTTAAATCTCAACAATTGTGTTCAAAAGTTTTCACCCTCGTTTAAATATTCTAGTACGCGTACAGTAGTCGTGTCACCAACGTTTGTTCACAAGGTTTAAAGATTTTCAGTATTTATTATCCTCTAGGATTGTTTTTCTGAACAGCAATTCTTGACGTGACAAAGCCAATAAGTCCGGATCTCGTTCAAATCTCAAAACTAAACCAAAGCTAAGTCCTTCTGCTCTGACTGGTTCTTAGCTCGATGACACTTGGTTCCCAAACACTGGGTTACTTTTGGGTCCCAAAACCAGGAGATTTTATTTGAGCTGCCATTGTTGTGATTTATCTTTCAGTCACAAGGGGGAGCTAGTTAGTTAGTTAGATAGTTAGTTAGATAGTTAGTTAGATAGTTAGTTTCTACTACTTTCACGAATTCTGCCATAATTCCCCCTACATTTGAGAAAATAAAAACAATCCGACAGTCTGCGGACTCCGCCTATTATAATTTGGTATCATTTGTTAAGTCTAGTTCTATTGCTGACTTTTAAAATTAACATGTTTTCAGTAACAAAAAATATGTCGCGGAATAATATCTCAGACATTATTGGTTTACCATTAAAGGTAAATGGCAATAAATCTGCACTTCATTTTGCAAGACACAAGTGCCACAGTACAGTACGACGCTTTCCAGTGACGGCACTCAGACCTGCAGCTGTAATTAGACAACGAACGGAGGTCCTACAGTGCCGATTTTCAGGACCTGTCATGTTCCATGTAAAGGAAAACGCTTTTAAAGAAATCTTCTTACTGGCTTGTTGTTTTTTTTCTGAAATATTTCTAAAACATTACTAAATAAAGTGTTAGTATGACAAAAATACATACAGCTCACATTAGAACCTGGGATATATACTAAAATATATAATGTAGAATATAATCTTCTATATGGATAAAAGAAAGGTTTAGTCTGTACATTGGTCCGAACTCACTCTTTCAATGATATCTTTACATTTCATTCCAAATCCAGTCTAAGAAAATGTTTCTGTCTGTCTGTCTGTCTGTCTGTCTGTCCAGCCAATTTTGTCACAACATCACTCAAAACTGACTGGACAAAAGTTGAAAAATGAAATTTTACCAGTCCTTCGGTATTTGCCGGAAGTTAAACCTGCACCATGAATTAAATCGCACTGTTGAGTAGAAGGGAAATCATGAGCAGGTTTTCCCATCGAGGTGGGCGTGGCTATATGTGTCACTCAACATAGCCAATCAACGCAATAGTTTATTTTAAATTCACAGACTATACGGAAGACACAGAAATGACGGTAATCCACATACAAAGGGCCCAAATCCTGACGAAACACATGCGAGCGTGCGACACAGCATGGCTTACTCTAAAAACTAAAAGCACGTACATTATGAAACTGAACCTTTAGAGATGAAGGGGCAAATCAATGTATGTTTATTCTTCCTGCGAGAAATTTAAAACCAGTTGGTCTAATACATTTCAAAAACGTGGTGCTAATTAAAAGCAGTGATGTGAAGCGCCGCTATGAGATAAAACACGGCTCGTTAAAGCAAACATATCCGCATGTGAGGGGTGTAAAATACCTGAACTGAGAGCCCAGTGTTATGAGCTAAAAAATCTAAATGTTGAGTAAAAGTGAGGTTATGAACAATTATGTGACACATTTAATAATCGACTTTAAACAAGTTGTGTATTTAGCTGACGACAAAAAAAGTACAACTTAGTGTAAACAAGGCGTCAGATACTCAACCTTACAGAATGTGATTTCTTTGTGTTAATAAGTTAGACAGAGATTCTGCTGTACAGAAAGACAGACGGACAGACATGTACATGGACTTCAACCTGAAATATATTAATAATATCACTGATTACATTAAAGATCAGCAGATTATTTTTAGCTTTTACCTTTTAACTGACTATTTCTACAAACTCTTTCTGGCTACTCACGCTAGTAATACATAAAAATATATTTTTTTAAAACGGACTTTTGCGGTTGTAGTCGTGTTAATTGTGTAAGCAAGAGATTTTCTATAAATGTTAGACAACGAATGTTTTGGGGCTTCACCTCAATCCTGCCGTGTCCTTATATCCCTCAGAATGTACCTAACCATTGCTTTCTCACACACACACATTTTCATTTTGTATATTCAATAACTAAATCTTAAATTGTTCTAACAAGATAAAGTTAAAGAAAAGAGAGCGCCTGATGTTTGATGTCTAATGGGTCGGATCAGAAGTCTTTTTGAAGTGAAATTATATTTTCCAATTAGCCCAGCGTTCAACATCCCATATTCTGAATTCGGCTCTTTTGATTAAAGTCGTGTTTGCTGACGGAATAATGACGTGTCTTTCACAAAACAGGAAACGCCTGAATGATAATGAAAAGGGTGCTCGAGCCACAGAACAAACACCGGAGTCAGTTAGGGACAAAGTGCTTTGCGTAACAATGAGCCCTTAAGCAAAGGAATTAGAGGTATTTGTTATTCATCGACTTGGGAATGGTGTGTGGTCGTAAGCTGACGGGAAATCTATACAGAAATATGGTACTGAGACACGGTCTTTAGTGCAGGTTTGGTCTACATCAGGTGGACGTGTGTGTTAAGGCCCAGGATTTACAGCAAATTACATACCAGAGTTCAGATTTCAACAGATAAACAGTTGAATTATTATTATTTTTTTTTTTACCAAAGCAGATGCTCCGACAGGAATTTATCGAATTCTGTGATTTTTGATTGTCCACAATAACAGAACACAGTTATGAGAGTAAAAACTCCCTTTATTTTTCTCTATACAATCCTCTAACACTAACGCACTTATCCCAGTGTTTCACTAATGCTTTTGGACACCATCAAGGTAGAAAGTTTTCTTAGTACACCGGAGTCATGATCGGTCCGCCTGCTTCACGTCTGGAACGCCGGCCTCCCAGGAACTCCTTTAATGGTTGGTGACAAGTTTATCTATCGTTTTTTTCAAGGACTAGGTGTTCCACTCCACTGACTCCGAGCCACCTCAGCCGGGATCATCATTCATGGCTGAACGTGCTTCTTTAAAACGCTCACATGTTTTAATGCAGCTAAAAGTCTCATCACCGTTCTGAGCTTGAAGTCTCCTGCAAACGTCGGCTGGAAAAAAGAAAGAAAAAACTTGAACACCACTCTTACATCATCATTTCTATATTAAAACTCATTCGCAGAAACACGTCACCTGATCCGTGACTAATAAACAGAAATAAAAAAAATCTCTTCAGTTTACTGCAAGTTTATTAAGTCTGCAGTTTCAGTGTTTAGTAACGTTTTTTTTTTTTTCCCCCACCGCGGAAAAAGCAGCATAAGGATCGTAAACAGGTTGATTAAAGTGAATGTTTCATGCCTGCGTTATACATATTCACATCTCAGCAGGAAGCGAGCGCAGATGCCAGATCCGCTGTTTGCTTATATCTAAAATTTCTGCCTGAAACTCCTCTTCAAAGACCTTTCTAGATTTTTTGTTTTTCATGCAACTGCAGAGAAAATTGTTCTGCACCCTGCTGTACATCTATGAAATATTTAGGATGGACAAAAAAAAAGGAAAACAATGTCCTTCTGAATCATAACTCTCAGCCTAGGTTGTGATGTAGGAGTAGTAACAAATGCAACTCGTGTCTTTAGATTGATTTGTTTCGTGACTTCTTCAGAAGCACATTGTTCAAGTGCAACAGGGTTACCAGGCAAATGCCGTACAGATTAGTGGAAAACAGTTATATGAATAAAGTAACTGTATTATCATCCATCATATAAAATATCAGATAATACAGTCCAGTATACAATTTTACTGTTAAATTCTTTAAATCTCTTAGATCTGATGGTGTCGGTTCATTTTTTATAACAGCAGCTCTGATAGTCCATCCAGCTACTGTACAGTATATTTTAAATAATATTAAACATTGTGTATATGGTATTATTCTGCATTTTAAACTTTGCCAGTTTGATATTTTAGCATTTATGTGCTTTGAAAAAGTGTATTTTTATTTATCATTGAAAAGAAAAATGAGTACATAATTTTTGAAAACTAAGGTTGTTAGCTGTTAGAAATAAAGCTGCACATTTCTCTTAATTTTAAAAGAAAACTAAGGAAAGATTGTTTAACAGTTGTTACATTAATGAAGATTGAAAATTAAGTTAGACACAATATACTTTCCCAGAAATAATACTGCATAATACAACAGCCACAGCAGTCTATACACTATGTACAGTTGCACTCAAAATTATTCAATTAGGTTTTTTGGGCAAAATAACTTGCAGCTGTTTGTAATAAATCAGTGAAACGAGAGCAATTTAATTCGCTCAACACAGCCAATATAACAAGTGGTTTCTCCAAAGTCAACACAAATTGCCCCTTTTAATGATTACTGCAGCTCCAGAATTAATTAACCCCTGAGTAAAATCCCTCATTAGAGCAACTAATTAGATGTCTCAGGTGTACTAGACTGAGGACGCATCAAATACCTGGACTTTCTAGAGATTTGTTGAAAGGAGGTGTTTAACTGCGTCTCAGAAATGGCTTAGTCAAGAAAGTTAAGACAAGAGATCATTGACTTGCACAAACAATTATAAGAATAAAAATAAATAAATAGCAAAGGTACTAAATGTTCCTAGAAACACAGTAGGAAGCCTGTTTCGCAAGTTCAAAGTTAAAGGGACAGTGGCTACCCAACCTGAACATGGCAGAAAGAGGAAGTTATCACCTGCTGCTACCAGATTCCTGAGGAGGCAAGTGTTGAAAAAAAAAAAAAAAACTCAATTGACTGCAAAAGACCTAAAGAAAGATTTGATGGCAGCAGGCACTGAAGTTTCACTCTGCACTATAAGGTGCATCCTGAACACTGAAGGTCACCCCAAGGCGAACCCCACTACTCACCCTAAAACACAAGAAAAGTCGGCTCCAATATGTGAAAACCATATAAAAAAGACAAAAGTTTGGAAATTCTGTTCTATGGACTGAACTTGGATATGAACTTTTAGGGCCTGTGAACCAGCATGGTGTGTTTAGAGGAGAAAGAATGAGGTATGTGCAGAAAAGTGCACCCTGCCTACAGTGAAGCCTGCTGGTTGCTCGGGGGCTGCTTCGCTTCCTCTGGCACTGGAAACCCGCAGTGTGATGGATTCAATCAAGTGTCATGTTATCTGTGAGGAAGCTGAAACTTGAGTGTCTTCAGACCTTCCAACAGGACAATGATCTCAAACATACTTTAAAGTCCACCAAGGCTTGGTTTCAGCAGAAGTCCTGGAGGGTTCCAGTGGGCGCCCACAGTCACCTGACTTCAATCCAATATAAAGTCTTTGGTGGGATTTGAAAAAGCAGTTGCAGCACGCAAACCCAAGAATCTTACTCAACTGAAAGCCAAGTATCTTACTAAAAAAGAGGCTATTGTCCATGAGGGATGGGCTAAGATCCCCCAGAAACACTGCGAGAAGCTATCGTCTGGCTACACGCCATGTTTGCAGCAGGTCATAAGGGCTAAAGGGGGCTTTACTAAGGACTCAAGATGAAATTTGTGTAATTTCGCATTGATTTTAAAATACTACTATTGACATATAAAGCATTAAATGGTCTCGCGCCGCAGTATCTGAGTGAA
>JAQMYJ010000005.1:27572169-27584962 GCA_030014305.1 Clarias laeviceps
TGCCACAAACAGGAAGTTAATATCACCAACCATTCCCATTTTATTAAGGTGTATCCATATAAATTGCCCACCCTGTACGATCATTTTAATTTATATAATAATTAAAAAAATATTCTTAGAAAAAAAAAAATACTTATTTTACTTTGTTACCCTTGGGGAGAAAACTGGGGAGCAGAGTGTTTGTCAGATAGAACCTTTGAATATCTAAAGAGGAAATATCAAAACAAATTTATACTTCATAACATCATTTAACGTCATCAACGTCATTTGAGTGAGAGAGAATGAGTAAGGTGTGACCAACAGGAAGATACAATCTTCTGTAATATTCTTTATTATTAGTATAAATAAATAAATATTAAGCAATTTAGCAGCATAGTAAACAGTGGGTATAAACAACTCAAAACTAATTTAACACTTTCAACTTATTCTGAAATGACCAAAGTTAAGGCTTAGTTGTTGACAACGCGAAGCAAACATTTAAACATTGATTTCATTATGTTATAAAAAAGTGTGCAATTAGCACCTAATCTAATCGTCCTAAATTTGAAAAAGCACAAAACTAAACGCTGATCTGATAAATTTTATTTCCTAATAAATGACTTCCCACTGTGTTCTTTCTGTAACAATATTTTATGGATTTTTATATGAAACAGGTATCACTTTAAAAAGATTTTGTTTTCAGGAAACAGTATGAAATTTCTGTGTACAGGTGTGAATTTTAAAAATGAAATATATGATCTGTTTTATAGAAAAATTAAACATTTGTGCAAATGGTACGAAAATGTACGCAGTTTCTACATTCAATGCTTTTTTTTCTTAAAAACAAACAAACAAACCAACAACAACAACAACAAAAAAAAAAACTAAAAAAGGAAACAGGATTTGAATCTTCAAGCCAAAATTCAGTCAGACATTAAACGCATTTTTTTCTTTCGCATCCGACGTAGCATCCAATACGCAATTCTTCCGATTTAGCTTGTTTAAGTTCCTTCTATAGAGGTCAGTAGTTTAGATTTTTCTTAAGTGACTTCTAATTTTGTGCGATGCTTATTGTTCTTATCTCCAACATACAGAATACAGTAGGGGCTAAAAACAAACAAATTGCTTTGGCCATCATGGAGGCTAAGTACTGTATACCTCAGGACAGTGTCTGCTACCACTTTGTGCAAAAGACTCAGCGGTTTGTGCTCTATAAATAACCCCATGGGCTACACTCATTAACCATTCGTTTAACCACATGAACTGTTTGTGTGCTCCTGAGAGTTTGAATTAGTTCACAGCATCATTCTTAGCACAATGATGTCAATCGCAAACTCAAGCATGCGAGGAGTCCAGCTAATAAGGACGGCTCAGCGGAAGCTGAGTCATGACAACTAGACTTCTCTCTTGTAAGGTTGAAATGTTTCACTATTCATCCAAGTAACTTCTTCAGTCAACCTCACCTGGACGACTGAGAATCTTCACCGACAACAATAGCTCAGCGAACATTAAAACTTAGGGTCGAGGCCTCCGATCGGCGCAGTGGTAAAGTGCTCGCCCTATCATCTGGGGATTGCAAGTTCGATTCCCGGGTGATGCTGTAACCTCTCGCAGCTGGAGGTCTAGAGAGAGCTGATTGGCCGAGCTCTCTCAGAGGGGAAGGATGAGAGGTACTTTGTGCTCCCACATTAATCACGGCTCTACAGGCAATCAGGGGCATCTATGAACTCGCGCAAGCGGAAGGAGCGGATAGCGCTGTCCTCCGACTGTGTTACGGTGCATGAGCGAGCAGTTCGAAAAGATGCGGTCGGCTGGCGTCACGGGGTTCGGAGGAAACACGTGATAGTCTTCGGCCCTCCTGACTAAGTGGTAGTAGTAGCCTTGGGAGGAGGCGACAAGTGACAGGGAGGAATTGGACACGACTAAATTAGGGAGAAAATCGGGGGGAAAAATTCCTAAATATTTAAAAAATATAATCCTCCAAGTCATACTCAAAAGGAAACCAGATGCATTAGCGATAACAGAGTTAGTTCGCAATTGTCGCACACAAGTTTTACCCCAGATGCCCTTTCCTGACGCAACCTTCCCATTTTATCCAGGCTTGGGATCGGGCACTGCGTCCAGTTTGGGTATCAAGTGTGAATTGAACCCTTCTACATGGCAGGCAAAAAACTGACCACTGAGCCACCGATACCCATCGACTGAGCATCCAATTCATACGTTTGAAATATTTCCAGGCTTCGACCAGGAGACGGCCAGGAAGAGATATTCAATTCAATTCAATTTTATTTATATAGCGCTTTTAACAACGGTCATTGTCTCAAAGCAGCTTCACAAAAATTTAAAGAAAATTTCAAAAGAAAATTTATGGAAGTGTGTATGTGTGAGAAAAATGTGTCTAGATAACAATGATAAGCAAGCCAAGGGTGACGGCGACAGTGACAAGGAAAAACTCCCTGAGATGGCAATAGGAAGAAACCTTGAGAGGAACCAGACTCAACAGGAAGCTGTAAGTAATAAAGAGAAAAAAGTAGGAAAGGGGGAGGAAGAGGAAGACAGCGGCCAACGTCCTGCTGTAGAAGAGACAACTAATTCAGAAGCAACAGGTCAGACAAAGAGCAAACACAGAGAAGCAGGAGCAGCACAGGTCAGGAAAAAAAAGCAGAATTTTCAGGAAAACGAGCCTCATTTCTATTCCTCCGTGCTGGGCTGCCTGGTTGAGGATCTCATGTCAAATACAACCACAAAACAGGATCTAATTCTGTGAGAGAGCCTGGGTGGCTATAGATTTTAACTAGCTTCAGAACACAAACATGTCTTATCTGATTGACTACACCGAGCGAACCAATAAGAACATCACGTACAGTTTCACTGTTTGCAACTCGCGTCACTTCGGTGTTTCTGTCGATCTCTAAAATAAAATGGCAAATTCTTCCTCTTCCCCCCACATACAGGGGCGTTCACACTGAGTCGGAGAAAAGTCAGCAAACTAATATCACACTTCTAACTTCATCTAACTTGCTATGAAATGAACAGAAGTACCTTAAATCTCATATCACTATTACTGTATGATTTACAGAATGGATGCCACACTTCTGATTTTCTATTAAATTTTAACGTAATATTTTAGAAAAAAAAAAAAAAAGTTGACAATTAAGATAATCGCGTATTAAGTCTGTATGAATAATTTGGCTTGGTTTATTCTCGATGTGACGCCTTCAGTGGTGCGGAGTGTGTGTCCCGTTCGGCACGCTCTGCTTGCTCCACCGTCTCTGGTTCAGAAGTTTACGGTTTCTTTGCACCTTCAGTCTCAGGTCGAACACCTCCTCTATGGCCTTCTTGAAGCAGTGGAAGTTGTAGTCGATGAGTCCTGAGGAAATGAAGGAAGGTTTACTTTACAGTCATGAGGAAATTGTTTCAAATACATTGATACTGTATGTAATAGAAAAAAAAATATTATGATTTATCCAGATGTCTTATTTTACATAATTGGAAACATGTCGCTTGTCCATCTTATGCTGATTGATGGCTATTGAATGGCTAGGTTCATTTTCTTTATTTAGAGAGAAATTTCATCAGACTTTGGAAGCTTTCCTCAGGCCATTTGCTTAACTAAACTCTTTCATGGCGAGTTGTGAGCTCATTATCTAATGAAAAATTTAAGCAATAAAAGGTCTGGAGTTGATTACAAGTTTAGTGATACAAGTAAAGGAGGCCACCGTTATGCTGAGAAACAGATCAATCAAACTATTTGCACAAACTTAAGCAAGGGCCAGATCAATAATTTGGTATAGTCTTGAAAACAAGGAATTCACTGTTAGGTTCAGCAACAGCAAAAATCCTTAAAGGCCACAGATGAAAACTAAAGTGGATGATCGTATAATTCTTTCCTTTGTGAAGAAGAACCCACTTCACTGCATCCTGCCAAGTCAAGAACACTCTGCAGGAGAAAGGCACACAGTGAAACCTCGGCATACGAACGCCCAGCCTTAAGAGCTGAAATTTTGCAGGAAATTCGCCTCGACATAAAGACAGTAAAGACGTAGCAGCATGGGTCCCAAAAATGTTACAGTAGCAAGAAGAACAGCAAGAAGAAAACGGAGCCATCTGCAGTTGTCTTTTTTTTTTTTTTTTTAAATAAGAAGAAGTCGGTGCCGAGAGGAATCATAAATTTATAGTTAAGTGAGGTTTAATGTCTATTTATTTCATATTTAACTTCATTTACATGCATTTTCTAAATGTTTTTATTGTTTTTAATATGCACAAATATGATTATAGTATTGGAAATTGGTAATATTTTTGGGTGGCTGGAACGGATTATGTGCATGTACATAATTTCCTAAGGGACAATGCGTTTCTTTATACAAAATTTCGCCTTAAGAACCGCCTTCAGAACGAGTTAAATTCGTATGCCGAGGTACGGCTGTATCATTGTCCAGGTATGTTATTGTGAGACGCCTTCCTGGATGTAAATATAGACGCTGAGAGTCAAATGTATCATATGCTTATTCCGACAACTAGTACGTTTCAAACTTTAACTGTGAACCATTTCTTCTGATTTGTCAAGTCAAAGGTCCCAGGGAGTGCATCAGGGTTCTCTATTAGGTCCTCTGTGAATGAGATTTACTCACAATTTATTAATCAAATGATTAGTTTTACACTCAACAACAGAAAGGCCAGATTATACTTTGGTTTAGAAAAAAATAAAAGATTAACCTGTGACAAAATTGGAAGAGAAGAATAGAGTATGGCAAGAGAAGAGTATGGAGAAGGAAAGGAAGAGCTCATGATCCTAAAACATGACAGCGTTATGGAATGGGAACTGGGTCTCTGGTGGTTTACTGATGATAGAAGTAGCAGGATGAATTCTGAAGTATACTTTCTGCTCAAATGAAGTCAAATACTGCAAAGTGATCCAGACTACAGATGGATAATGACTTAATAGTACCATGAAAGCAACCTGAGGCAAAGAAATTAAATGTCTTTAAAAGGCTGAATTAGTCACCTGACTTCAACCTAATTGAGCTACTTTTCACTTAGTGAAGACAAAACTGAAAGCAGAAAAACCCACAAACAGTAAGAGTGGAACCGTTCGATGGAACTGTTTTGTAAACTGGGCTCTTATGTATTCCAGAGGGATTTCGAGCCCTGAAGTGCTCAGTACTTTAGCCCTAAGCTGGATTCTTCCTCTGCAACTCAGACCTCACCTTACACACCAAAAAAAATCTGCTACATGATTCAATGCTAAATAAAATATCATCGATCAGCAGGGGCATACCAAACACTAACACAAAACTTCGCTATTAAATAAAGTAATACAGTAATAGTAAAATAGTTTTAGTGATAAATACTCTTATAATAGATACTGTGCATTATAAACCTGTTTTGTTTTTAAATTCTTTGAACGAAGAAATCTGAAAAGCATTGAAAGGATATTTGTACTATTTTATGCTGGTATGACTGATGCTGCTGATAAATTTACTGTATTTAAAGTTAAAGCTCTTGTTGGAGAAAGAAAATAAAGGCTGCGACAGACTAAAAGACTAAAGCGCTGCCGCATCGCTCTCTGTAGATTCATCCATCCAGGAATCTCTGTAGTTCAACTATGGACGATGAAGATCAATAATGACTTGTACTGTTCATACATCGTGGCCTTCGGTTAACATTCACACACTACGGGCAATTTGTGAACGCTAATTAGCATAATCTGCATGTCTTTGGAATGCTGGATGAAACTGGAGTACCCGGAGGAAGCCCACCAAGCACAGGGAGAACATGCAAACTTCATGGACACAGACCCAAGGCGTGAACCGAACCCTGGAGGTGCAGGAAGAGAGTGTTAACCACTATATCACCGTGTCGCCTCTCTGTAGATCACACGTTCATTACTGAGAGTAACATGCATGCGTTTCTTTTTTTTTTTTAATAAACCCCCCCCCCAAAAACGATCAAAAAAGATCCCTACACCTGGGATGAAGCTGAAAGTAAAGTTCCGCCATACGAGGCAGGGAGTCATGAGTGTAGAAGCTACTGTAGGGGCATTAAGTCAAACGTTTTATCTGCTCAGCTTTGTACACACACTCGTTTCTGCCTGGCCATCTGCCAAAAGAATGAACGCGAATAAAATTTTAACCAGTACGTGGACATCAAATGCTAATGCAAAAAATATACCGTCGTAAAAAGTGCGTCATTATAACGCTCTGGAAGAGAAAAGAAGGAAAACATTTAAATCTGTTATCCGAGTGCTTTGCGTGTCGCCATAAAAGAGTACGAAAGTCTCGATTAAAGTGTGTTATTGAATAATTTACAAAGCTATTAGCCCCGGACAGTAAACCGATTTAGCGGAGGATATTCTCTAAGGCGATGTGATTACCTCCTTTTTCACAAACAATATATTTTATTACAATACACAGATGCTGATTTAACAACACCGAAACCACACAGACTTAATGATAAACAAAAAAAATCTTTTGTTTAAGGATGTAGATACAGTTAATATCTTGTCTTAAGGTTTTACAAAATAGTTTGCGTGTTTAAATCGGTTCACGTGAGGGAAAAAGGCTTAGAGGTCTTGAAATCCAATTATCTATTTATCCATCCCTTTTCTGTACCGGTTTGTGGGAGGCCTTGAGCCCATCCCAGGAAATTCGGGGCACAAGGTTTTTTGGGGGACCTTGGATGGGGTGCGATCGCATTTATTAGAGGAACTCCAATAAGAACACTGGAAAACTGGGAGAACATGTAAACTCCATGCACACAGACCGAAGGCAAGATTCAAGATCCTCGGAACCCGGGGGTACAAGTCGATGGTGATAACCGCACCATAAGCCACCATGTTGCCTCCGTGCTACAAATAATGAAAATGAAATGAAAATCCCCAGCGATGGTGCTCGAGATTAGAGCCATGGAGATAAAGTTCTTTATAACACGAGGAAGAAATAAATGCAGAAAAAAAACTAATCAAAAAAGGAGAGAGGGATTAAGGTAGTAAGATTGGGTGAAAACGTGTTGTGGAGACGCTACAAAGACCGGAGGCTGACATCTTATCAGCAGGGCGGCTATAAATCAGCTAGCAGGGCGAGGCTTCCCCTCTCTTACAAGGTAAAAATAGACATAAAATATGGTTGGGTTTTGGCATCCACGTCGTCGGGAACACGTGATGAAAGAAGGCGTGAAAGCGATTGACATTTACAGGAGACTTGTTCACGACTCCCTGCTGTTATCGGAAATTCCTCAACAGCTCCTGACCAATCAGAATGTTGGGGGGGGGGGAAAGGCTGTGGTACAAATCATTATGGATGTTACATTTGGACTCAGAGCATGGACAAGGCTTGGTATCAGGGAATTCATTTGCAAAACTTTTAACGTAAAAGCTCGTCAGCTAAAAACAGACAAATCCTTAAAACTCATGTAACATTACATCCTAAAACTATATCTAGCGCTTTATCAGTTTTATGCGTTTGACGTAAAACGGACAAACTCTGGCAACTTTTCTACAAACTCTGTGAACTTTTAAAGATAACTACAGAAAGCATCACACATGCACCATGAATGGAATAAATGATTTAGGATGAACTGGATTTATGAATGTGATGCAAGCGGAGTTTGAGTCAAATCCGGACTTCTAATGAAATTTCTGGTGAATGGAGGCGCAAAAGCGATTGATATTTAAAGAAGACTTCAAGCACAGAACGGTGATGAGACTCTTAGCTGCAGTAAAATATTTGAACGGTGCAAGGATCTCGCCGAGGTGGCTCGGAGTTCGCTGCAGTCGTTCCGGTGAACATTCATCAAGTGGATAAGATAAGATAAGATATACCTTTATTCGTCCTGCAGTGGGGAAATTTCTATGTTATAGCAGCAAAGAACAATGTGCAACATAAAGTAGTGACAGTTCCGTGTATAAAGACAAAAAAGCGAGAAAAAAAAATCTAATCAAATCACACTAGGTAATATAATATTGCACAGTTAAAAAAAGATGTTATTGAACAAAAAATTCTAGATATTGTAACTATATCATGAGATAATGTACTGTAGCTATATATAGAATATTGTAACTATTGATCCTGATCCTTGAAAATTGGCGTCACCAGCCTCCGAGTGGCGCAGTGGTAAAGCGTTCGCCCTATCATCCGAAGATCGCTGGTTCGAACCCCGGGTGATGCCGTTGCCTCTCACAGCCGGAGGCATAGAGAGAGCTGATTGGCTGAGCTCTCTCAGGGGGGAGGGATGAGAGGTACTTCGCGCTCCCACATTAACGACGACTCTACAAACCAGTCAAGGGCGTCTGTGAGCTCGCGGAAGCGGAAGGAGCGGATAGCACTGTTCCTCCGAGTGTGTTACGCCGCCCCCAACGGTGCGTGAGCAGGCAGTTCGAAAAAAATGGTCGGTGACGTCACGTGGGTCGGAGGAAACACGTGGGCGGTCTACGGCCCTCCCGACTGAGTGGCTGTATGAGCTTAATGTGGGAGCCCCTAGTGACTGGGAGGAATTGGACACGATAAAATTAGGGGAGAAAGTCAAAGTAAAAAAAAAAAAGAAAATTGGCGTCACCAACTTGCGCATCTGTCCCCAGAGTTTTTAACTCTCATAACTGTGTTCTGTTATTCTGTACAATCAAAAGTCCCGGTATGACCTGAACACCATTCACAGTTTTTAATGTTTGTGTAACTGAGCACAAATGCACTTCAGTGGTCACAAACTAAATCAGTTTGTAAAAAAAGATATAATTTAAAAAGGTAAATGTGAAATCTAATTATAATAACCACTAATGACATGAAAAAAAAAAAATCATTAAATTTTTTTCCCCCCAGTGCAATGCATGAAAGAGAAACACGACCTGAACAGACTAAGCAAATATTTTCTAATCAAAGTACAATTTGCACCTAGAGACAAACAACATTAACGTTTTGTCTGGACTGAATAAAAGACCTGGCCACTTGCACACACAGCTCCTCTGTTTACCAGCCTTGCTTTCCAGAAGAGACACGGCATAATTACAGAAAAAAAAAATAAGCAGCTCTTTCAATGAGTTACTGATAGAGAGTAGATTATTTTTAGCCTCCCTATTCAATATAATAACTAGCTGTCGCTGATTATCAGAAAATAACTACTCTATCCTGGTCAGGGGCGTGATGAAGCTGGAGCCGTTCCCAGAAACGCTGGAGGCAAGAATACACCTCGTAGTGGTGGTCTAACACAATGCCTTTATCTGTATTAGTGTAGTGTTTTATGTATCTGTATCTACATTCAGTATTCAAGTGGGTGTGGCTTAAACTGAAAGTCTCCCACTCCGCCCATAATACTATGCACAAGGAACGGCTGGAAAACACTGGAAACAGGGCCGAGGTAGAGATGTTCCCATGGTCCTATGTTCCTTAGTACTTTTTTCTGCTAACAAACATTAACCTTTATCTGATGGAGACTAAATGTGACCCATTTTGAGAAAAATATTCCCTGAAAATTGTCCAGGTTTATTTTATTGGAGCAAAGATTCAAAGCACAATAACTAATGATTATCATTTTATGTGGTTTTGGAGGTCTCTCTAGAGAATTATCAGCAATTATTAGCAAAATGTTTCAGACCTGGGGAACATAGGGTTCTGGGAAAACAGGACGCTTTGTCATGTTCCCATTATGCACCATGTAAAAATGGAGAGGTGGCCCGTTGGCTTAGTGGTTAGCACCGTTTCCTCGCACCTCCAGGTGTTCTGGGTTCGATTCCCGCCTTGGGTCTCAGTGCATGTAGGTTTTCTCCGGGTACAGGCAGTCCCCTACTTACGAACAAGTTCCATTCCAGAAGCATGTTCGTAAGTCAGATTTGTTCTTAAGTCCGACAAAGTGAGTCTTATACACATTTCACACAAATATTAAATTTAAAGCAAACCAATTCACTCGACTAAATCTCTGTCCCCTTTCCTCACACTGCCATCATGTGGCTAAAAACCATAACTGCGCCCAAGGAAATGAATCTCACAGTGAAATGTGAAATTTAACAGTGTTGTCTCTGCGCCTTTAAATCGTGAGGGAAATCCCGGATACCTGATAGCTGTTTTCCACTGTATAGGACTGAATGCTTTGTTGAGGATTTTATTTTTGGGAACATTTAGATAAAAAAAAAAAAAAATATATATATATATATATTTTTGGTTGTTCACATGGGCCTCCATACTGCATAAAAAGGAAAAAAAAAATCCCCCACAATTTTTAATTTTTTTACATTTATATCTAACATGTTTGAACACATTTATACATTGATACATAAATTCCTAATGTTACCCTAATGTCATTTCAGGTGAAAAATGGAAAGAAAAGGATGAGGTGGGGGACCCTTCTTCTGGCTTCCTTGGAGTTTGCAATTTTCAAGCAAGGCCAGTTTCCTGCATTCTGATTTGCTAGAAAAATGCACATCATTCAAAGCTACAGAAGCTGAAACAGTATATTTGGATTAGGAGTGAAAAAGAAGTAATTTTGAGTGGTAGGAATATATTATGGCATATTATGGAATATATTATGGCACCTTTAAACCAGGTGACCGTGACCAGGCACTTACTAAGGATCCAGTAAAAAAAAAAAAATTATAATAATAATAATAAATCACAGAATATTCATATTTTAACAAACTTTTACTATTTTTGCCTCACAGGCGCATGTCTGCATGCATTAAAGTAAAATCCTTTCTTTTCCCGATGCCCACCTCTCGTCTTTTCCAACTGCTCTGTGAATTCCTGGCAAGATTTTTTTATTATTTTTTAAAAAACCCTAACTGTATCAGGATTAATTTAACCTTCATATACTCGTTTTAAAGTAGGGCAATTTAGACTAGCCGATCCTCCTACGTTCAGGATTTGCAAGGTACATTATGTAAAAATCAGAGAACCTGGAGGAAACCGACTGGGAGATCACGCAAAACTTAGAATAAAACTTTCTGGAAATAATATTTGCCAAACGAAATTAAGCAAAAATATATACGACCTGCAAAGAATGAATGAAAGTACTGGAAGAAAAAAAAAAAAAAAAATCACACGCAGTAATAAACCTCATGCATTAATAGTAAGACAACAGAATGTATTGTTCTAATTATCTGCGCACATTACGAGGAGACGATGCCCATCAATGAGACATTTTATGCCAAAACCTATCAAAAGAATCTGTCCACTTCTTATAAATAATAAACCACTACTTCTGATGTCAAGAATCTAGTTAGAGTTAGTGAAACTTTCTGAAAGAACTGCTGCAGCTTAAAGAAAACATTCGTTATCGCATTACTGAAATGGTGTTGATGTAATTTATTTTAATTAAAAAAAGCGTATAGACCGTACTCTCGGCTCTGAGGGTGCACGTAAGTCTGCGCGGCCCTGAAGCTTCCTTGATTTGTCGTCCCTCCTGCAGTGCCGCTAGATCTCTGCATGAATATTTCAGCATTCATTAACTTCCCAAATCCTTCAGCGTTATAATGCTTTTCTTCTCGAGTCTCGGAGGAGCCACATTATGCTCTTAAGTTTCAGCAGATCTGCCACGTTTGGCCCAAATTCACTTGGGCTGAAAATCAACAAACAGCGCAGAAGAAGTGCCGTCATCACTGGAGCTCTAAATTCAGTCCCAGAGGAGCAACAGTAGAGTACTTTCCAAACTATTTCAACCAATATACAATATACAATCCCGCCTTACACTCAGGGGTAGTGCATTATTCCTGAGATATGTTGATTAGCCAGAATGCACGATGTGCCAACTGCCCTTATCTACATATACGGCGGATCTCAGAAAATCTGAATATCGTGAAAAAATTTTGTTTGCTGCTTACAGCTCATGAAACCCAAAAATACACTAGCTCAAAATATTCAAATATTTCATTTTGAGATTGGGGAAGACTGCTGACGTGACAGTTGTCCAGAAGATGATCATCGACACCCTCCACAAGGAGTGTAAGCCACAGACGGTGCTGTATTAAAGCATATTCCTGGAAAGTTTCCTGGAAGGGGAAAAAAGTGTGGTAGGAAAAGGTGGTAACTGAAGACTTAAGGAGATTGTCAGGACCTTGGAAGCGCTTCACAAGGAGTGGAGTATGAGGCTGGAGTCAGTGAATCAAGAGCCACCAGGTAATGAGCTCCAACTGTTACATCCCTAGTATCGAGCCACTCCTGAACCAGACACATCATCAGAAGCATCTTAACTGGAACAAAGGTGAAAAATAACTAGATCGTTGCTCAGTGGTCCAAAGTCCTCTTTTGAGATGATGGTAAATTTTGCATTTCATTTGGTAATCAAGCTTCCAAAGTCTGGAGGAGAAGAAGAGGGGAGAGGCACAGAATACAAGCTGCTTGAAGTCCAGTGTGAAGTTTCTACAGTCGGTGATGATATGCGGTGCCAAGTTGTCTGCTGTTCATTATTAGCAATTATGAGTAAAATGTTCAAGACCTGGGGGACATAGGGTTCTGGGAACACAGGACGCTTTGTCATGCTCCCATTATGCACCATGTAAAAATGGAGAGGTGGCCCGGTGGCTTAGTGGGTAGCACTGTTTCCTCGCACATCCAGGTGTTCTGGGTTCGAGTCCCCTACTTACGAACAAGTGCCATTCCAGAAGCATGTTCGTAAGTCAGATTTGTTCTTAATCCGACAAAGTGAGTCTTATACACCTTTGACACAAATATAAAATTTAAAGCAAACCAATCCACTCGACTAAATCTCTGTCCCCTTTCCCCACACTGCCATCACCGCGCCCAAGGAAATTATTTTTGTTTGTTTGTTTGTATTTGGATTTATTGCCATATCAGCTTCTCAGGCTATTTCATGGCAAGATACACATCAAATA
>JAQMYJ010000005.1:27588080-27600713 GCA_030014305.1 Clarias laeviceps
CACTCACTCTCACACTCACTCTCACACTCACTCTCACACTCACTCTCACACTCACTCTCACACTCACTCTCACACTCACTCTCACACTCCATTAGAGTGTGTGTGTGTGTGTGTGAGTGAGTGAGTGATGGTGAGAGGAGGAGGGGTGTGTGTGAAGGGGCACAGTGTCTAATGACACACGCACACACATAACGGAGAGAGAAAATGGATCTTTAACCTTTCTAATGAGACGATTACCCACAATTCCGCAGCACAAGCGAGAGAAAAACCGTTGGCTCAGTTGTGATCACGAAGCGCATGCAGGTGATACATGATACTCGGTACTCATAAATCAAGACTTGCTAATTTTTCAAGTCAAATTTTATTAAAGATTTTTGCTCATCTTGGCGAACACTCGCAAACCGCGTTACTCACAATCCGAGTTTCCACTGTATGATTATAGTGTTTGAAATGTGTATTTGGGTGGCTGGAACGGATTATCTGCATTTATATTATTTCCTCTGGGAAAATGTGTTTCTCAATACAAAATTTGTTTCTCAATACAAAAAAAAAAAAAAAAACACGGCTCCAGAACGGATTAAATTCGTATGCGGCGGTACCGCTGTAGTTTAGGGCACAAACTGTAGGATTACGGAGGAACAGCTACATTTTACCACCTCAAGTTCAAGCATGTATTTACACAAATTAAGAAAAATAAAGATAATAAGATAAATTGACAATTTGGAATCAGTGTGGCGAGATCACAATATGGTTTTCCACGCCATCACTAGTTATTAGTAATATTTTATTTTGGTGAAGACCACCTAAAGACCTCTTAAAGATTCATGAGTTTTAAAGATCTTTCACAGATGACCTGAGGGCTACTCTGCGTGCCCACTGGGAAGAAAAAATCCTTCTCAGGAAGAAAAGCGAAGCGTTCAAAAATTATGTTGAAGCACTTCAAGCATCTTCCAGCGTTTGTGAACCTCTGTGTTTAAGGTTAATGCTGCTATATTCTTGTAATAAAATATAGAAGATAATCTTTTAAAAACAATTCTGTCTTTTCAATCTGCATGTGAAAATCGCCCAAAGACATGTAAACTAGGGTTTTATATAAACCGCATATTTAGGATGAAGAGAGAGAAAAAAAAAAAAAAAAAGAGAAATACTTTAGGCACCCACACTAAACTGAGAGAAATAAAAAATTTAATAATTCAAACCTGGAATATGTCCAGAAGTATATACCCAGAATCCAAGCTTCATAGAATCCAAGTTAATAAGTGAAAAATAAATATATGCCGAAATTAATCACTGCAGCTACTTAATAATAAGACAACGATCTGGGGGGGGGGGGGGTATTATAATAAAAAGAATAATAATAATGATATCTTCCAATGTATTAGCCGCGCTTGTCAGGGTGTAATGGTAGAGGCTCAAGTGAACAAATCGATCTTTCATCCTTTTTAAAATCCACCTCCACATTTTTGGAATATTAAAGTCCTAAATGATTTTTCCCACAGGCAAAAAAAAACAACAAAACAAGACAATGCCATGGCTAGAAGCATTTATTTAGTTTTTTATGAAATTTCATTCACTAAAACCCCCATTAAATTTCGATTCCTGACAACTTTCTTCTCGGAAACTTATGTCATGTCACCCCGCGCCAAAAAATTGGGTGAACACAGTAAGAACTTGTACAACTTGGCAGGAACGCGGTAGCAACCGGTAAAGACGTAGTATTTATTTTCTCCCTTGACGTTGAGCAGTCATGCTTTTTTGGACATGTTAAAAAAAATTAAGGACGTATTAACGTAAGAATGCGCCTCTCACAGCGCCCTCTTCAGGCTTGTGCTACAACCACAATTTTCTTTGATCATTGAACAGGTATTATGATTATTTGTGGAATATTGGGGTCCATGTTAACGCACTGATTGAAAAGTATAATCCAGGAAGCACCTACAGCTAGTGAGAGTTTGAGAGAAAAATTGAAACACTTAACTTCTTAAAGACAATATATACAATTTATACACGCTAATATAACACGCTAATATATAATATAACACGCTAATATCCTAGTGTGTTATATTATATAGTATATAGTATATATCCGGCAGGGGTGAGGGTAAGTGGTTAAGGCGTTGGACTACGGATCAAAAGGTCCCAGGTTCAAATCCCACCAGAGGATAAGGGCGTCGACCAAATGCTGTAAATATCTTGTACTCGTGTACCTTTTCTGTGGATATTTAATCTTTTTTCCTCTCAAAATGTGTCATTTCCCAACGTTTCTGGTTTCAGAAATGGAAATTAAGCTAGCATCAGTGTCCTAATGTTGAGCAATACAGTGACAGAACAAAACTGAGCAAACGCAGATAAAGCTGCCTCCAGACGCTATTCTTTAAAAAAAAATTTATATATCTAGAAGTAAGATAATTTCACCTAAAGCCAAAAGTTTGGCGTATATATATATATACACACTTTGAGTAGTGATGGTACTTTATGTGCCCTTGATGGAAACTTTTTCCTAGGCTCTGTGTTTACGTTTCATCCACTAACACCCAAGCATTTCCACAGCATTTCTGTATTATGTACTTTAACATGGCTGGGACTGTCTCGCTTGTAGAGTGCTGAGCAAAATCAGAGGACTAAGACCTATGCGGTCTCTTATTCATTTGCTGAGACTCATCTGTTCTGCAGGCCAGCGTGGGCAGACAGCTGGCATGCCCCCGTGTTGCACCTGAATGCCCGCACCTTCCTGCGCATCAGCGTCCAGATAGCACAGGGTCAGCGGTGCCCTTCTGTTTACAGATACTCTTCAAACACACTGCCGGTGGTGCTTAAATTGAAATGAGGCCAGACAAGAGAAATGGTCGCTGCATACCAAATACCCTATTCACATCTACTTCCACATTCATTATTCCCCAAAGGCAAAGGAGATTAGCCTGATGTTTCATCACTTTTTTTTTTTTTTGGAGGAATAAAGTATAGGAAATGCTGTATTTTGGTGTATAAAGTTTTCGCGTAGGCGGATAAACTAGAGGTTTATCCCGGACTGGGGCCTTGAGAGGACGAGGTTCAACTTCACTCGAACTTATCCATTCAACATTTGAATTTGAATATGAAGAGTGTTCAAGTCAAACCGGGACTGTTGAGCAGAATAACAGAATACAGTGAAAGCTCCATTTATTTCTCTATATAGTCCCCTGCTTCACTAATGCACCTACAGCGTTTCACTAGTGCTTGAATACCATCAAGGAGACATGATCAGACTGAGTGCCTCATGTCTGAATTCTGAAATTTGCAGCAGGATCGCCCTTAACAGCTTTTCCAAACATGTGGAAGTGTCTTGGAGCGCGGTCAGGACTGTACGGGGGACGTGGCGATAACTCCCAGACGACTTCCTGTAACCTGCAAGTGGCGTCGGTGAACGATCGTGTGTACAGTTCCCACAGACAGATGCGTCTCTTCCGCAAGTTGGAAACAATCTATTCATCCATTTTCTTCAAGGATCCGGCGTTCCACTCACTAAATGTTCACGGGAACGACTGGGAATCTTCATTCACGGACGTACAGCCTTCTTTAAAAAGAGTCTCATCACCGTACTGCGTTTGAAGTCTTCTGTACATGTCAATTGCTTTTACACCTTCAATCACAGTCCCGGTTTGACTTGAACGCGCTTTCACTTTTCCCACGTGCATTCATAAAACGTTGCCCCAAGAGTAGCCATATTCACTTATTATACTGAAGTCATCATTTATAATCCAAGTAAAAGACCTGCAAATAATAAAGCATCAGTGGCAGGGCGTTGATCTGTCCAATAACAGCAGTGTTTGAATCACAGCAGCATGGCACCAATTCCAATCTTTTCATTTATGATTTATGAGAGAAGTCAGTTCCTATTATTACTTATGTTGGAACAACTAAACAAAATTGTTAAATAAGTAAATAAGTAAATAAATAAATAGGGCTGTAAATTTCACACGTTTTTCTTTTTCCGATAGAGAGAAATCAATGATTTACATAAATTGTTAATAATTAACAAATACAAGATGCAAATTTTTAAATCAATAGAATAAAAAAGGGAAAAAGGCAGTAAAGCTGCTTTTGTCACTCTTTCCTCTCTTAAAAAAAGAAAGCTAGAAATAAAGTACAAGGTGCAGTATTGAGTAACTTGAGTGACGTACAAGTTAATATACAGGTAGTCTCCGACTTATGAACATTCGAGGTTACGAATTTCCGCAGATACGAACGGACCGCGGTCCGACTTCCAGTTCTATTGTGGAAGTAGCTCACGTGTATCGTACAATATTTACAATTATAGGAGAAACGAGTCGGCCTCACCGGTCTCAGTGAATCAGTCCCGGAGCACGATGATAGAAAATGTCTGTCCTGTAAACGGTCCTGATGGTGGACAATCCTAATTTCGGAAAATCCTCAACAAAACAGAGTTCACAGTCCAATACAGTGGAAAACAGCTCCGATACAAAATGGCGTCGGGGATTCCTCTCGTGATTTAAAGGCGCAGACATAACACTGTCACGTTTGACACGTGCGATTCATTTCCTTAGGTGCGCTTAGGGTTTTTGGCCGCATGATGACGGTGTTTATTTGTTTGTATATTTGTGTCAAAGGCGTATTAGACTTACTGCGTCGTACTTAAGAACAAATCGGACTTACAAACATGGTCCCGGAACGGAACGGCGTCTACCTGTATATATGAGCTACAGAGAAACATTCTGCAAAATGTTGTCGCTTTTCAGAGATTTTGAATAGCTTTGATAAACTTGATGCCAATTGATCGATTTAAGATTAATAATTAAAATCCAAGCTGGAGATGATGCATGCAGCTATTTTTCAGATAGTGAAACTACTCACTCTATGAGTAACGGGTCAGTTTTACTTTGACTGAAGAGTTGCTTTGAGAGTAAAAAGACCTTTTAGTGATTGACAGTTTTATAGACAACACTCGAGTGTGTTGACGCAGTAACCCCGCTCACCCGTAGATGCAGGAAATATCGATGACGACGTCGATCATGTCGCAGCACAGCTCGTACGTCTGCATGTCGACTGGACTGCTGTCTGTGGCGATGTAGATCTTACTGACCACGTCGAACAGAAACGCCTTTTCGATTCCTGAATTCTGCAACGAGAGCCAACACGAGTTCCACTGCTGCCTTGACAGGTTTTCTGTATAAAATGAAATACACTTTAAGACTGCTTTGAACAGGGATACTCTAGAACTACGGCTCATTAGGAGATGCAGTGCTTTTGCTTATCTGGTGGGTTCGTCATTCCCAGGTTGGCTTTGCTTTCTGGGCCGACTGGTGCCCGACTAGACCGTGCCATTAAGTGCGAGCCAACCATATGAGCCCAATCTGTGCACAAGACTCGTGTTTACCTCAAACATCGCCATCTGTCATCTGTAAATCTCAGGAAATGTGAATAATAATGGATTTTTTTTTATTTTTTATGCACGCTAAATTTTTCTTCATCAAAAGTTTTTTCAGAAGGGTAAACAAGACCGAGTTTTCAATAAGACTCGACTAGCTCTGCTTTGTTTCCTTGCTTTCATAATGTTTCCCCGGACCTGGTTGAACTCGAGCCTTTCCATCATTCCAGCAACATCCCAGCTGTAAGAGAGCAGCGTGTCTTGGGTTACATTTGTGAACTTGCGCTGAAAGGAAAGGTTTTGCGAAGAAAAAAAAAAAACTCACATAAGATGGATCATCAGTTTCATTCATAATGAAACACGCCCGCGGAGTTCCATGAAGAGAGGTGGAACAGAGTTTACTACAGAAACACTTTGCAAAGTTTCTGGATATTAATAAATGATAAATTTGAATTTCGAGGGTTTTCAAAGCCGATTTCAACGCGTCACGGAACTTAAGTTTAATACTTTATTGTTCAAAGCTTTTTTATAGTTGATGCAAAAGTTTGTATTTAGAAAAACTATAAAAAATACAAATATTTAACATTAAAAGGATACAATTTCCACATTTCATCACTTAAAATACCTTTTTTATTTTAAGATGGAATAACCTTAAAATGATTTTAAAAAGCATTTTTTATATATATATATATATAATATATATAGTATTATATAAACCACAAAGGAAATTATTACTACAATTACTATTATTAGGGCCCGAGCACTATGACATCAGCTCAATGTTGTCAGTGTGTCTCGTAATTCTCTTCTTCTAAGGATGTTGTTTTTTTTTTTAGGGCCCAAGCCTTATGACATCATCTCTAAACATAAAATTCCCCCTTTTCTAAAATTACATCATATATGGTATTGGCATGTCCCCTTTAAATGCATGTGCCCGCTGCCCATTTTCCTTCTGTTTAGTGGCAAGGGTGTAATGTGCTTGGGCCCGCTCATTGTTGCTTGCAACTATAATAATAATAATAATAATAATTGTATTAATTTATGTTTTATTTATTATTTTTATAATTACCAGATATGTAAATCACTGACAAATATTTTACTTATATAAAGTATTACATAAACAACTAAAGGCATTATGACCAGTTTTTATTATGACCATTATTTTCAGTTTTTTTGTTGTATTTTTTTTTTATTACAAGTAAATCACTGAAAAAATATTTTACTTATATAAAGTATTATATAAACAACAAATGTTTATTTATTTATTTTGTTATATTTTATTTATTGTCTTAACAGTTTATTCCTGACTCTCTGCTGCCCTCACCTGGCTGGTTTGAAACATTTTATTCACAGCCTTTTGCCAAACACGAACTCTACAGTCTATTGTGCACAAGTTCATCTCTAAAATAAAATTCAAGGTACAAACATTTTTTTAGGTATGATGATGATGATATGTGTGTGTGTGTGTGTGTGTGTGTGTGTGTGTTTGAGTACTCACAGATATAAAAATGTTGAGCAGATTCTCCAGAGTCGGGAGCTGTGGGATGAGCTTCTGCACCACTTTACTGAACGCCTCGAAGATGGAGTGATCATAGATGCTCGTCAGGTAGAAGCTGAAACCAGAGAAAGCAGCAAGGTTTTCCTTTAAACCTCCAGACAAATTTTCTATTAAACAAAAAAAAAAAAGAAATGCAAATAAGTGCATATTTCACATTACGTTCATAAAAGAATTAAAGGAAATATTGGCCTCGAACCCTGGTACTAAGTTAGATCAGATTTTTCCAAAGTGTATTTTGGGACAAACACAAACAAACATTATTATACTGATTATGTAAGTGTGTCTTGGCTTGAAAGGAATTTGACCATGTAGACTAATATTTTCTCACAACAGTGGAGTTTATCCTCGACTCACAAACCCTATTTACATTAAATAAAGGGAACCATTCTGCAAAACCCAAGGACTTACCTTCCCTTAATCTCCATCTGTTACCCATGATAAGATAAAGCTCTACGTGTGGGGAATATTTCACCAAAATATATCGCTCATACCACAGCAATTCTCAACAGAATTAAAAAAAAAAAAAAAAAAAGGAATATATCAAGGAATGGATTCCCCCCCCCCCCCCCTTATTATACAACGAGCCACTTCATTATGACGGCTGCAGATTACGTAGAGAGACCAATCAGAATCGAGACAAGGCTGTGGTACAAATCATTACGGATGTGACATTTGGTCTCACAAAAGATCCTTAGAGCATGGACAAGCGTAATATCAGTGAATTCATTTGCAAAAATTTTAACGCAAACTCGTCAGTTAAAAAAAAAAACACAAACATCCTGAAAATATCCAGCGTTTTATCAGCGTTACGAGTGTGGCGTCAAACGGACAAACTTTTATGAGAAGTTTATTACAAACTCTGTGAATTTTAAAGACGACTGCAAAAAGCATTACACACGCACCATGAATGGAATAAATGGTTTAGGATGTGAGGAGTGTTCGAGTCAAACCGGGACTTGTGATGACCTGTCTGGTGAATGAAAGCGTAAAAGCGGTTGATGTTTACAGGAGACTTTAAGTACAGTACAGTGATGAGACTCTTAGCCGCAGTAAAACATTTGAATGGTGCGAACGTTTTAAAGTAGGCTGTATGGACGTGAATAACGATTACGGCTTATATGCTTTTTGATACTCAGCACTTGGACTTTAATCGCAGCTGAGACAAAATGGTGTCCGGAATTCCCCTCATGATTTAGAGAGACACTGTTACATGGGCGCGGTTATGTTTTTTGGCCACATTGTGGCAGTGTGGGGAAAGGCGACTGTAGTCAAGTGGATCGGTGTGCTTTACATTGTATATTCGTGTTAAAGGCGTATAAGACTCACTTTCTCTGACTTAAGAACAATTCCGACTTACGAACATACTCTCGAAACGGAAGTCGTTCTTAAGTCGAGGACTGCCTGTATATGGTTTTCCGACACCGACCTCAAATGGATCCGTTCTAAGCCGGCGTCTGCCAGGTCGTCGTTGGCGCGTTTGTGTATGTCTCTCTGTTTCTCGATCTTGTGATCGTCAGAAAGGCCGTCCACTTTATGGATGAACACCTCAAAGTTGATGTCCGGGTTGACCTTGTAGGCTCGAGTCACAGTCAGGTGGAGTCTGCTCAACGCTTCCACATAGTCGTCCTACAAGAGCGGGACAAAAAATTACTATACAGCTTGAATAAGTGGATGAAGATTTCTATGAGGAAAAAAGATGTATGTTTTGGTATAAGTGAAATGAAATACTTCAGGACATGCTGCTTGAGGAAAATAATTAACTGCAGGTTTGTAGTCATAACTCAGCTTCTTTTTCAAACTCTACTAATGATTAGTTTTTCCAGAACTTATTTCTCGTAATTGAGTACGGTTCTCTAGAACGTTTCCTGATATTTCCACCGGTCGAATGAGAAACGTTCAAGACTACCAAAAAAAAAAAAAAACCCCACCTGTGAGTCGATAACAAAAATGAGCGCCCCCGTGCCCCGGAATATCATCTCGTAATCGAAGGTAGGGTCGAAGAAATCGATCTGTCCAGGAAAGTCCCAGATCTGGAAGCTGACGAACGAGCTGTTGGACACGTCCTCTCTGCAGATCTTATTCGTGCTCTCCAGGAACAGGGTCTCGTTAGGGGACATCTTGTGGAAGACCACTTTCTGGATGGAAGACTTGCCGCTGCGCCGTAAACCCATCAGCAGGATGCGCGGCTTCACCTCGCTGCAGAAGGCGTCCGGGAAGCCCAACACTGCACGAGGAACACACAGACCAGGAAAAGTGCTTAGTCGAGAGTGTAAGATCAGCGGAGATGGTTTAAACAAGAGACTTAACTCACAAATAAATATAAGTGTCTGCAGGAAAGGAATAAAACACTTCAGGGTGCGCTGATGCAGGAAAGTAATCAACGACAGGGCAGGAGCAAGGGGTCATAACTTATTTACTGCAGGGCATACAGTACACACACATACACACACACACACACACTCTCTCTCTCATTCAGTTTGGGAACGCCAATTAGCCTAATCTGCATGTCTTTGGACTGTGGGAGGAAACCAGAGTACCCGGAGGAAACCCTCCAAACACGGAAACAAACCGGGCCAGAACCCGGACCCTGGAGGTGCAAGGCGACAGTGCTAACCACTACACCGCCTAAATTACAATGAAAAATATATTTTTTACCGATTTTGGAGGCGGCCTGGTGGTTTAAATACTGTGGCCTCGAGAGTCAAGGGTTCAATTCCCACATGGAGTTTGCTGGGTTTCCTCTGGTTTCCACCCACAGTCCAAAAACACGCAGATTACAGTAGGTTTATTGCCGATCCCAAATTTCCCATATTGTGTAAAAAAAAAAAAATGTTAGAAGAAAAAAATTGTCATTTTTTTTTTAAATGCAACACATGAATGCATTCAACAACCAGCACTAACACTCCCTCCTGATCACATGCCTGTTCGAGCTCTAGGACTTCGACAGCTCTCGACTGAGGAATGCACAGGGCCTTCACAGGCACTTCCAAGCCCAAAAATACTGAGCTTGCAATTCATGGCATGTTTCTGAGCGGAACACTTCTGGGAAAAGAAGTAAACACACGCGCGGACGGCGACAAGCCGCTCCGTCCAGAAAAGCATTACACTGCGTTGTGCGCATTAAGTATCCTGTTGCACAAATACAGGACGACTGAATAAATTTTAGTCGTGTTTTAGTACAAATATCAGTGTAAGGATGGTTTAGTTTTTCATTGCCCTGATGTCACAGAAGGCTTCGAGTCGTATATGGTGCCGCCTTCAGCAGACTCGATACAGCTCGAGCAACTCGACTGTGTCGACCGATCGCTGATCACCGTCGTCGTTTGTCACGCCGTTATATTCATCTTCAGCCAATAAAAACATAACCCATGGCAAGTTATTCCATCTATGACCATTATGACTGAAGGCCAAACCGTCATTTCATTTTGTTCACATTACTGAAAAAAACAAACAAACAAAAAAGCAGGAGTCAACATCCGTCTCTCGGCAATGCAAAGAACCGCAGATAGAGATAATCCAGTTGTTTATACAGGCATCATGAATTGCAAAAAAGGGGGTCCAGATCTCGTAAAAAGTCCTCAATTTTCCATTTAAAAAAAAAATAGTTATTCTTCCCAAAGCCAGGTTACAAGACATTTCCCTGATTCATTGACTTTCAACGTTACAACAAACAGAAATTATTTCTTCTTTTCATTTACCAAAGCATTTTCAGGAAAGATACACAGAATACACAATGCGGTAAACTGGAAATTGTATAAAATTTACACAGTTTACAAAAAGATTTGGAATCTACTGTAATTTTATCTCATTACAATCAATAGGAAAGAATGAAATATAGAATGGGATGCAGAAAAGTTTATGTTTACGTCTTGTTTACACCAAGTTGTACTTCTTTCGTGGTCAGACAAATACACTCCCGGAGAGTGAATCACAGATGAGAAATGGAAAAAAATGTTTAAGATAAATATAAAGTTTTGTCTTAAAACGACTCAAGTGCGTCAAAATTCACTTAAACCACTTCAGCGCTGTTATTTCAGCAGTAAAAATATTCAGTTTATCTTTTCTAATTAATATCTATTGGTGCAGGTGTTTGTTTACATTGAGACAGTAGCGCATTAGTAACTTATTTTAAAGTAGATTATTAAATCCGGCACATAACTGTTTATAACATCACTTTTACTCAATATTTTATATTTCACTGAGGTTAAACTTCAGGCAGATATCGAAGTACTGTATTGCAAAAGTTTCATTAAATTCTGTCCAGGTTTGTGTGATGCTGTGACAAAATCTGTCTGGACAGACAGAGAGACAGAAACTTTCCTGTGACTGGTTTCGGGTCCTTCGATGTATGAACTGTAAAGATATGATTGAAAGAGCGAGTTCTGACCAACGTACAGAAAAAAACAACTTTCTTTTATTTATGTATGTTCTGAGTAGATGTTCGGATTGTAACAACCTTAAATCTAGTGCAGATATGAAAGAGAGTTTTTTCTTAGAATACATTGTATCAGTAAATACTTTAAAATCATCTAATCCAACCATGTTACGATATGCACTTAATTAAAACTATGCAAATTAATCAGGAGTCACCTAGCAACGTGTTTGTTGATCGTGCTGAATCGTTGCCCTGCCTCGCCCTGCAGCGCGGCTTAGGGTCGATCCTGACGCCCAGTTGGGAGACGGGTTTTATTTTCAGTGTGGCGTGCATGTTTTCTTTAATTAATATTTAATAGAAAACAAAATCTTGACATCTCTAATACAAATCTTAATTTAAAAATTGGAGACAAATCTTAAACACAGTCAGGTCACCTCTCTGACTAATGCATGCATGTGTTAAAGTGAGTGAAGTAAAAGCAAAGTGGCATGAAGTGCATGCATTTAAGTGAAACACTTTGAAGGTCTTAAAGGCGCGTGCAGAATCCGGTGTTATGTGCACGCACCAAGGTTATTTCAGTGTCCTTGAGTTTGATAAAGTGACCCTGCAAACCCTTAGATCATGCAGTGTAAAGGCAGGGCTGACCTCCTTCATCACAGCCACACACTCCATCCTCTGCAAACACGTCCAGATCATCATCATCATCATCATCATAATAACAGAACAGCGCTTCCTGCTCGTCTCCTGCAGCGCGCGCTCTGCCGTCGGTCCGCTCCGTCATTCTGTCGTTTGTTGCTCCGAACTTTAGTTCAGTTGAATCCCGCGTTACAGCTCCGGACTCCGCCACACCAACGGTCACCTGATCAGCGCGAGCCATTCTGACCTTTTACCCCCCGCCCCTCTTCTTTCATAGCGGATCCATTTTACACAACAAGCCGCTAAAATACGTCCCCATGACCCGCCGCGAAATCACTCCCACCACACACACACACACACACACACACACAGATATACCAAACCGCTAGCGCTGAAACCAGTCCGAAAATGGAGCGCGTGCGCTGAGAATCATGGGAAATGTAGTTGTTTAGCTCAGCTGCTCGCGCTAAACCCAAGATTAAACAAATAAATAAATAAATCTGATTGAAATTGAAACAAACGTGTAATTGAAATTGAAACACACAGTATTTTTTAAATGGTCAAATAAACTTCTATATTTGACCATTTAAAAAATACTGTGTGTGTGTGTGTGTGTGTGTGTGTGTGTGTGTGTATCTCTGTACAGGTGTGTGTGTGTGTGTGTGTGTGTATATATATCTCTCTACAGGTGTGTGTGTG
>JAQMYJ010000005.1:27609571-27625980 GCA_030014305.1 Clarias laeviceps
AAAAATGACCAATTAACAGCCCCTCAGATTAGAGGCGTTATGAAGTCTTTACAGAGCAGAAGTAGCAGAAACATCTCGCTATTAACTGTTCAATGGAGATTAATGCATTTTTTGGACGCCTTCAGCCTTTACAATGTAGAAAGAAATAAAAATCCGGAACATTCATGGAGTTATAAAGTGTTCTAAAACTTTTGAACGGTAGTGTACGTGTATAGTGTGTGTGTCCCGTTATGGATTGACACCCCATCCAGGGTGTACCCCGCCTCGTGCCCTAAGTCTCCTGGGATAGACCCCAGGCCCCCTGTCACCCTGTAAAGCGGTATAGACAATGAGTGAGTGAGTGATGTACTACAGTAAAAAGGCAGTAATGTGATATTATGACTGTTGACCACGAGATGGCGCTGCAGTCTTACTTGTATTTGTATTTCTGTAAATCTGTTTAAAAGATTTTTCAGTTTTAATAATGGAAAAAAATAAAAGGCTTGGAAATCTCTAGTAGTATTTAAAAGAACACTTTACAGTCTAAAATCTTACATCTAAAAAAATGTTTCCCTTAGCATAAAAGTAGCTGATTAGCCAAGACTTGTTCATTTTTCTGTGATGCTAATGTTGCTAATAATTTAGGGAAGCGCATGGCAGTTCAGCATTGTGCTAAAACCCATTTTTGTGCTTTACAGGCAAATATATTATATAATAAATCAATATAATATATTTTCTTTCTTCTCACGTTCTCCTTCTCAGTGCTCAGGTGTTGGACTTGAGCACTATATTTAGCCACTCCACCGCTATAATAAGGCTACAACGACAGATTGGGGCTTTCAGTGACACCATTTCATGTCCCAGTCATTTCATTTCTCTAAAAACACTAAAGTAGGGCTTATCGTTTAGACAGGAAAGGTGAGGTGAGGTCACTCACATCATCATGAGTGTCTGGAGACCTGAACAACCCCATCAGGCAGAAAAAGCTTTCTAAGGCAGCACTTGAAAATGTGCAACGACCTAAGTGCTTGTTTCAAACAAAAACACATAGAAAACATCTTCATATAACCTTCACTGTAAAATACACTGTCCTACCACAGACACACAACTGGGGATAAATATAGTAGTCATCACCATTGGCCTTCAAGAGCCCTAGTTAGACTACAGAGGTTGTTAGATGGATGGATGGATGTAATACACTGCCGAGGCAAAAACAAGAAAAGGTCACACGCTCTAATATTTCGTTGAACCAACTTTGGCATCGCTTATACAATGTCAGAACATTTATTTTCATCCGAAGCCACATTAATTTCTCTCCAAGAGACAGTCGGACTGCTGCGTAAAGCCTTCTCCATCACATCCCAAAGATTCTCGATGGGGTTAAGGTCTGGTTAAGGATGTCTCACTCTCCTCGAACCTCTCTTTCACAACCTGAGCTCGATGAATCCTGGCATCGTCATCTTAGAATATACCCGTGCCGTCATGGAAGAAAAAAAATCCATTGCTGGAAAAAAACTGATCATTCAATACATTCAGGTCGTCATCTGACTTCATTTAATTGCTGAACATAGACCTGAGGAACAGAAGCAACCCCAGATCATAACACTGCCTCCAGATACTTGTACAGTGGACACTATGCCGGATGGAATCACTCTGGAACAGGGTAAATCTGGACTCATCAGATCACTTGGCCTTTTTCCATTGTTCCACAGTCCATTCGTTAGGCTCCCTAGCAAACTGAAGCCTTTTTTTCTGATAGCTGTTTAGTCCCAGTCCCTTGAGCTCTCTTCACATTATTGGATGTGGAAATGCTATTACTCACTAACTCACTCACTCATCGTCTATCCCGCTTTATCCACATACACACTACGGGCAATTTGGGAACGCCAACTAGCCTAATGTCTTTGGACTGTGGGAGGAAACCGGAGGCCCCAGAGAAAACCCATCAAGCACTGGAAGAACATACAAACTCAGAGCACACAGAGACGGGAATCGGACCTGGCCGGGAATCGAAGCCGGACCAAGGAGGTGCAAGGCGACAATGCTACCCACTACACCACCGTGCCGCCTAATGCTATTAGTTTCACTATTAAACATAGTTCTGCTTTTGTTTAACGATTTGATTTCACCAAACATTTCAGTGATCTCTGACCATGATCATTCACAATATATGATGGTTCACCACTATACAGTACTTTCAGGTTTTAATACTGAGTTTTACAGTTCATAACCCAATTTTAGTACTTTCAGCAAACTCCTCAGTTGTTTTCTTTGCTTGAGGCAGGACAATAATTTGACCCTTCATAAACAGAGTAACATCTTTGCCACGACTACAGGATATGTCTTGGACATGGTTGTTTAAGAAATGAGAAGCTCCTCACAACATCAGTTACTGTACGGTTAAATAACTTGTTCTCAGCTGAACATTATTAACCACTGCAGTAATTACTGTATCTCGTGCAAGAATCTTACCTACTGTATTTGCTTAGCTAAATCCAGGTGGTGACTTTTAAAATTGTATTTATTTATTAAATTATTTTGGCCAGGCAACATACATAATTCTTAAAAACCTACGTTTTTGAGTAACATATGATTTAGCTTAATATCTTAAGCTTGAAGTGTCATTTTCTCTGTCATCCATTATAGGTTATGAAAAATATCATCCATCATTCACTCGACCCTGATACATGAGCATATTTACCTTTATGAATTATTCGAAATCAAGATGTCAAATTATGCAAATTTCCTTAAGATCACAGGAATAAAACATGTGCATTATATTATATGCGTTTTCCTTTCAGTGATACTGTGATATTAGCTGATGACACTATAACCATGTTACCCAAGTTATAGATTGAGAGTACATTATTAATATATAATAATTTAATAACTGTATAATGATGATTAAATAACTATTGCTAAAATATTTTATTGTTTAACACACTTTGAATGGTGTCTTAGATTAAACATTTCCTTGAAAAGATACATTTTCATGAATTACAAGGGTCTAAATTGGAGCTCAGGGGTAAAATCAGTCAGTGGAACAGTATTTTGCCATGGGTATAAAATCATATGTTTGTGCTTGCTAATATGCAATATAAAATCAGTTGAAGTATTTTGCTACGGATTTAAAAGCCTTCATATTTCTGTCTGTCTGTTTTCTGTGATTATTACGCCATCATTGCAATCATAGCCTCTTAGCTGTGCTTGTCATGTATTGAAAAGGAAAATGCATTTCACCATAGCACTTCAGCATGAACTGACATTATACTGCTTAGAGAGCGGACAATTTTAATGGGCTGCACCATGCTGCTCACCAATAGTGATCCACTAATGGAAATAATTATCCTCAAGTGAAACTGGTCAGTCTACATCAGGGAAAAAAAAAAAAAAAACCAAGTGGAATCATGTGGCTCCATAAGGCAGTTGGTCTGAACAGAAATTATGTCAAGTGATACAAGTAGAACAACCAATCAGTCCAATCAAACTCTCGAAGTGTACGTGTGTGTACTGTATGTGTGTGTCTTCTGCCAAATGAAGAAAGATTTGAGAAGATAGAGTCTCTGAGCCTATCGCCATGGAAACGCTCACGTCTGCTCCTACATCCTCCAAGAATCGACAGAAATAAACTCATATCTGCAGTGAGTCAGTGATTTAAAATAAATGAAAATGCAGTGCACATGCTGTTTGGGATAATAGAGTCTTATAGGGTCTGGTGTATAAGATGTAATTGAAGGAAAAAATAACCCTAGCAAAACACACAGTAACAGAGAGAAAAAAATATATCAGCATCTTGATGGTTGTGTGTGTGGGACCCAGGTCAGGATGTTTCTTGCAGGTTAAAGGAATGTGGTTGTGTTCACATAAAAATAAGTTTTTAACCATAACCATTACTTTAAGATTTGAATTGCATTACTCAAGAGCATTTCTATGAGAACATTTGTGTCTAAAATAGTCAAAGTCATAAGATTCCTACTGATTGAGACAGTAAGTTCACACCAAATGCCAAGTCAGCACAGTGCTGCTGTATGGTTCCACCTGCTTCTGGTTCTCCCTAAGACAAAGAGCTTGCTGGACAGAAGACACTGGTGCACAACAATCCTTCGTGCACTGCTCCAGCTTCGGTCCTACCTGTTCCCCTCAAGGTGAACACAAGAGCCCGGATTCGGATTCATTGTCATTAAACAACGCTGGCTTCCTTCCTGATTAGATCTGTTGCCCCAGTGGCAATCTCAACCAGATCATCTGCTCCTGTGGTGTTGGCTCATCAGACCAAATCCCCACCTGAGGCCCAGGAAATAGTTCTTTATGCAAGAGTTATTAAAGCACACAGGTCTTGCATGTCTTTAAGTCCAAGATTTTCTACAAGCAGGCGGCAAAGTGGCTTGGTGGTTAGTAACCTCGTCTTGTACTTCTACTGTTAAGGGTTTGATTCCTGGCTCGGGTCTGTCAGTGTTAAGTTTGCATGTTGTCCCTGTGCTTAGTGGATTTCCTCTGGGTTGGTCCCACAGTCCAAAGACATGCAGATTATGTTAATTGGCATTCCCTAATTGTTGGTTGTGTATGTGCACCATGCGATGCCTAAGTCTTTTTGGATAGGCTCCATGCCCCCGTGAACCTGTACACAGGATAAGTAGTATAGAAGATGAATGAATGAATGAATGAACTTTCTACAAACAGCTATATGGCCTCATTCTTGATATTTTGCATTTTCTTCTACTATAGTCATGTGACACCAATATGGTACCCTAAGAGCACACCGCAGGATCTCACCAGAATTGAAATGTATGTCTCTGAAAGTTGCCTTTTTGCTGTTTAAGATTTGAAGCCTTGCTTGGTCTCGTAATAAACTGCATTGGTATCGAGATAAACCTAGTGGCCTAGTGGTTAAATTTGAAATTCCTACTTATTTGTATAAAACAACTTTGTACTGTAAATCAGTCTATTGACCATCGTGAACCTTTCAATGAGGGGTTCCTAGTACCACATTTATAATGTACATTTATAACATATGTTTGCACCATTACTGTAATACAGCACTACTGTAATTCACTTTTGCAGTTATAATAACCTCCACCCTTTGGGAAGACTTTCCAGTAGACTTTAACACATGGCTTAAGGGATTTGTGTTCATTCCGTTATAAGAGCATTACTGAGATCAGGCACTGATGTTGAGTTTAGGACAGGGCTCTGTGCTGGCCACTTGAGTTCTTCCAGCCCAACTGTGGCAATCCATGTCTTCATGGATGTTGCTTTGTGCACATTGTCCTTGTCATGCTAGAATAGGTTTGATCCTCTTAGTTCCAGTGGAGGAAAGTCTTAACGCAGCAGCATACAAAGACCTCCTAGATAATTCTGTGCTTTGAACCTTGTGGTAAAAGTCTGGATAAGACTCATATATGCTTGTCATGGTCAGGTATCCACAGTTTGATGATATTGCATACTGTACAAGGGTTACGTCTGTGTGTTTGGGCACTGAGACATCAAGATAACCTAAAATAATGAAATACTGCAGACACCGATCAGCCATAACACTATGACCACCTGTCTAATGTTGAGTAGGTCCCCCCTTTGCCACAATAACACTAATGCACTGTGCGTTCCCTTCATGTGAAACCTTTCTATGGGAATCAGCATTAACCTTTTCAGAAATTGGAGCTACAGTAGCTCTTCTACCGGATTATGCAGACTACACTGGCCAGCCTTTACTCCCCATGCTGCCCATAACCCTGTCGCTGGTTCACTGGTTTTCCTTGACCACTGCAGACCAGGAACATCTCACAAAATCACAAGAGCTGCCATTTTAGAGTTGCTCTGACACAGTCCCCATCACAATTTGGCTTGTGTCAAAGTCACTCAAACCCATACAGTGTATACTTGCCCATTTTTTCTGCTTCCAACACATCAACTTCAGGGACAAATGCTCACTTGCTGCCTAATACAATAGACCCCCCTTACAAAAAATAACTGCAGTTTTCTAAGTATTAAAACAGCAGTTTTTTTGGACACATGCAGGAAATATGCAGGAAATGCAGTGTTTTGGACAAAAATCACTGTATTTTTATCTTCAGCTTTATACTTCATTATTACTGTAATAATACCACAATTGTATTGCAGGTCTCCTGCAGCAATACCACAATACTACTGAAATTAATACTACTGCAGTAATACTGCAGGTAATATTGCAGTTCCACTGCAGCAATACTACAATATGAGTGCAGTAATAGTACAATACAACTGCGATTAATACTGTTACTGCAGTAATGCTACACTAATACTGCATTAATACTACTGCCATAATACTATGATACTTCTGCAGTTAATATTACAGTGCTACTGCAATAATACTACAATAATACTGCAGTACAACTACAATCCTACTCCAGTTAATATTACAGTGCTACTGCGGTGAAACTACGATCCTAGGACAAAAATTTCCTTCAGGATTAACAAATCACATGGACAATAGTATTTGACTAAATCTGCAATGACATTTTAAACAAATACATATACTTCAATATAGAGTCAGTGCCTCTTTTGCAGCTATAACTGTTTCCACACTTCTTGGAAGGCTGTCCACAAGATGGTGGAGGTTTCTGTGGGAATTCGTGCCCATTCACTCTGTAGAGCATTTATGAGGTCAGGCACGGATGTTGGATGAGAAGGCCTGGCTTGCAATCTCTGTTCCAGTTCATGTCAATGGTGCTTGATGAGGTTGAAGTTGACTGAAACATCTGAATCCAATAATTAACAATTCAGTAGATTTGGCCAAATGCTTTTATCCATACAGTATACGTCAAGAGAAGGAATCTTGTAGATGAAACATGACTTGCTGATGATTTTGCAATGTATTAATGAACTTAACTTTTGCTGTGCAACCAACCAAACCACAGAACTTGGCAGCAAACTGGAGCCTCCATTAATAAATGCACCTTTTGCACATTCTTGATACTGGTGTTTGTTACAAATCCCACCAGGTTTTCACATTCAGCAACATTCCAAGACCAAAAACTTGTGCCTTCCCCAAACTGTTGACACCAAGTTTGGGAGCATATCATTGTCCAAGATATTTTAGAATGCTGAAGCATTAAAATTACCATTCCTTGGGGATGGTGGTCTGATTGAAACACCTAAATTCAATAATTAAGAGGTTTGGCCTAATACTTTTGTCCAATGTATCTTATCTATCTTATTAGGGCCCAAGGAGTATGACCTTGTCTTAGAGTGTGTAGTCTGTTCTTCTAAGGATTTTTTTTCCAGCATACAGGGCTTTTTGGATGCTGGATACTCAAAAAGCACACAGGTTGTGTGGTGCGCTTGGGCGGCTATAGCGCAGGTGATCATCCTTACTTTCCAACCTTATTCTTATCTTGTGGGATGTTCCTGGTCTACAGTGGTCAGGACATACAAAACGTGCTCCAAGGAGGAAAAACCAGTGATCCGGCAAAAGGAGAGGTCATGGATAGCCAAAGCTCACAGATGCATATGAGGTGCAAAAGGCTGTCTGAAGGTGTGTAGTCTGATCCAATAGAAGAGCTCCTGTATGGTAGCTCAGACTGCTGATAAGGTTAATGCTGGTTCTGATAAACAAAATAAAAAACACAAGGCCCATTGCTGGTTCGGTCACAAAAGGGTCGACCTGCTCAATAATTGGTTGGTCATAATGTTTTAGCTGATCTTTGTACGTTGCAGTGTAGTGTAGTTTTGCAAAGAAATGGTTACCTGATACTATTTATCCGTGCCCTAACACCTCATGCAAATTGCTAGCTGAGTAAAAGTACTTACATTCTAATGTTAGGGAAATGTTCTGTTTGGTTGGGAGTCAAATAGAGAGTTACTTACAGAAAAAAATAGAAAGAAATAAACACTATGAAGTTAACACACGTTAAAATCATCACATATTATTCAGTGGGTGCACTGACCCCTGGTATACCTAGAAATTTCCACACTGAATCCAGTTTACTTTATGTGTTGAAATTACACTAGAAAAAACACTAGAAACTAGCTTTGGAGCACTTTACACTTTAGTTCTGTGAAAATTATGAAAAGCTGGATGTTGCATTTGAATGTGCAATGCAAAGATTTTGGAAAATGTTTCTATTATTTATATTTGCTATTGAAGTTTTATATATATATATATATATATATATATATATATGAAGTTGCTGGCGTGTGCTGAATACTAAACATCACATTAACAATATGAACCTGGAATTTGATTTCAAGAAAGAAAAGTAAAATGTAGTGGAAAATTCCATGCTAGCAAGATTTTACACAGGCGTTTACGACAGCCACCAAAGGGTCCTTTGTGATAGTCTTGCGACATTCTTATTCAGCGTTAGAGTGGCTGAAACCCAAACAGCCGCGTCATCACTACGCGGAAGTGCACTCGCTGCTTACGGAAACGGTGGCTTTTGTGCACTATGTAGTGCGCTAGTTGTTAAACTGAGACACAGGATGACACTTCCGGGTAAACAGTACTAGTGTCAAGTCCAACATAGAAGAGAACCAGTTCTTCAGCAATGTAGCTAAAGGTAGCCTTGTTGGTGTTTATTAATTATTATATGGTTAGTCGTTTATTTATTTATTGCATGTTTTCTTATGGCTTAGCAATGTTAGGCACAATCTTTTATTATTATTATTATTATTATTATTATTATTATTATTATTTAATAAGATTTTTAGAAGTCTATTAGTTTTTCTTCTTTTAAAATTAGATTTCCTTTTTTTTTGCATGCAGGTAGCATTGACCCTGATTAAAACAAAGAAACAAACAAGGAAACAAACAAAACAAACAAACAAAAACAAACAAACAATAAATATATGTTAATCTATTAATCAATCACAGTAATTCTATAATAATAATTAATAATTATTATTATTATTATTAGGGCTCAAGCACTACAGTCATCGGCACCGTCGCTCTGATAATGTTGTTTTAATAGTTTTTAAATCATAAATATGCGTCGGCCCGCAAATAGTTGCTTGCAACTATATTTATTATTATTGTTATATAATGCAAAATGAGATGCATTTGAAATATAAATGACTGTCCAAGAGAAAAGAGGCCCATCCAGGGAGTTAATAATCAGCATAGTCCAGTTTAAATCGCCTCGGACGCTCATGACAGTCGTCGTTCTTTAAACCGCGTTTGGTATGTACAGTACAAACCCCTGGGAAATATGCCCCAAAAAACCCTGCTGGACGACCCGGTCGTCAAGACATCACAATTTGGCCCTTCGTCATCACGAACGTCGTCACGTTTGGCCATTTTTCCTTCTTTCAACATATCTACTTTGCAATACTTTGAGATAATCAGTGTTATATTTAAATAATAAGAAATAATGATGATCCATTGTTTGAAATGTCTCTTTGGTAAACAAATGAGCTTTCTTCTCACTCTAAGACTATGCAAACTTATATTCAAGATCACATGTAAATGTCCTGACTTCAGACCGTGTATTTGTGTTTTCAGCAGGAAGAAACAACATGACTGAAAAAAAAAGACTTCACGACCCAGAGGTCAGATTTAGTGCAGACCTGCTGCTTGTTGGACGGCCATGCCTCCCTGGAGAATGAGGCGATTTCGACGTAATCTCTACTGCACTTTGGCCGCCCTGGCCTTGTTCATCTTGGTCGTCCTGAAAAGCATGTCTATGGACGACAGGCTCTTGGGGGGCGGCCTTGGGCTTGAAGCCTTTCCTCAGGAATCCCAGGGAGACGGTGGTGCTGGTGGTGAGGCTGAGGTTCGCGTCCTGTCAGAGACCAGCAGGGTCAAAAACATCCTGAAGGAAAAGGTCGCGAGCATCTTTAGGAGAGGCGTCCAGGAGAAAGATTTCCTTCCTCCTAATTACAACGTACACGTTTTCTACTACACGTGGTATGGAAGCCCTTGGTATGATGGGAAATACATTCACTGGAATCACCCGTTCCTGCCACACTGGAACCCCAACGTCGCGGCAGGCTACGCGACAGGAACGCACAAGCCTCCTGACGACATCGGTGCCAACTTCTACCCTGCGTTGGGGGCGTATAGCTCTCGGAACCCTTCGGTTATAGAGGTCCATATGCAGCAGCTACGGACAGCAGCCATAGGTAAGATATAACAAGATAAGAAGACATTTATGGAAGGAGTCTCCAGTGTCAGTGCTCTGTAACAGACAATTTCTATGCTGGTTTCCATCATGATACTTCTCCAGGGGTTCTGGCGCTGTCCTGGTACCCGCCTCTCATGAAGGACGATAACGGTGAGCCGACTGACGACATCGTGCCTTTGGTTCTGGAAGCAGCAGCAAAGTACAAAATAAAGGTAGGAGTCTTTTTAAGGTGATTATTTTTCTAAAATAAGGGGTGTTCAAGTTAAACCTTGTACTTGTATTGAAATTTCTGGTGAATGTGGCGTAAAAAAGCGATTGGCATTTGCAGAAGACTTCAAGCACAGTACGGCGATGAGACTCTCTGCAGTAAAACATTTGAATGGTGCAAATGTTTTAAAGAAGGCTGTAATGACGATCCTGGCCGAGGTGGCTCGGATCCCACTGCAGTCGTTCCCATGTAAGTTCGTTGCCGTTACCGTCTGATCCTTGAAAATCGACGGGTAAATTGTCGTCAACTTAAGGAAGAGATGGATCTGTCTATGGTAACTGTACACAAAATCATTCACCAACAAAACATTAAAGGAACTCAGCTGGAAGTTATTGGCTGGAAGTTATAGTCCCGATGGTTCCAAGCCATTTCCACATGTTCGGAAAAGGCATTAAAGGAGTTCCTGCGAGGCCAGTGTTCCAGACGTGAAGCAAGCAGTCCGATCACGACTCTGGCGTACTGAGAAAACTTTCTACCTTGATGGTGTCCAAGCACTAGTGAAACACTGGGGTAAGTGCACTAGTGTAGTGGGATATTATATAGAGAAATAAAGGGAGTTTATTCCTCTCATAACTGTGTTCTGTTATTCTGTACAATCAAAAGTCCCGGTTTGACTTGAACAACCCTCGTACATATTGTGGCTCTTTTTTTCCCCCAGCATGATCTTTTAATTAAAAATCTTTTTTCCAGGTAGCTTTTCATATCGAGCCGTACAAAGAGCGCAACGACACGAACATGCTTGAAAATGTCAAATACATCATTGATAAGTGAGTATAAATGATACGATATGTGTTATAATTATAGATGGATGTTTTTTCTATATACTATACAATTTGTTGCAGGATTGATGAGATTAACTTTGCCCCTAATATGTCCTGAGACATGATTTCATGTTAATTCATGTTAAGCTTCAGTAATGCACGATGCATTTGCAGATAAGAAGCACAACATCACACCTGCAGTGCTCCCACCACCATGCTTCACTGTTTTTCGGGATCATACACAAAAGCCACCCTTACTTTTTATTATTTTTTTTAATGTTCCAAAACCTGTTTGAGAAGAGCTCCGATTCATCTAAGTTGTTCTTGGATGTTTTTTTGGCCAGTACGCTGTGAAACAAAATCACGCAGGATGGGGTGTAAGGAAGAACCACTACATGGAGTGAACTGAGGTCTGGCTATGGTTTTGCGAAGGTATTGCGCTAGGCAGGATTAAACTATACTCTGACTCAAGACTACGCTGTGAAATAAGCGATGACGTATTTTAGAATAAGTGTTAAACCACCGAAGTCTAGAAGATAACAAGAAAAAAACAAATGTATTCCGCAGTGTGTGTGTGTGTGTGTGCGGTAGAGCCACAGGTTTTCTGCCACGCCGAGCCGATTGAGAGGAGCAGCACGAGATGTTCAGGTTCAACTAAAGTTCAACACTCTCTTTGCCAGTCTGTACAGAGCAGGGAAAAAAAAATCAGGCTGTCTAAAAAAAGACAGGAAGAGCACCGAAGCAACAGAAATACCTTGAGTGAAATAAGATACACACTTTATGCCTATTGATTATTTTCCTGCAATAAGTGTTTGTTTTTGCACTTGCCTCAAGAGCCTTTGACTGACAGATGTTTTCTGTAAGTAGGTACGGAGACCATCCTGCGTTCTTCAGATACAAGAAATCAAACAGCAGAAAGCATCTCCCGTTGTTCTATATTTACGACTCCTATATGCAAAGTCCGGCCGTCTGGGCGCGGCTGCTTAAGAGCGTCAGGAACACCCAGTACGACGGCATCTTTATCGGCCTGCTCGTGGAGGAGAAACATAAAGACGAGGTGGTGACTGCGGGCTTCGATGGCGTTTACACGTACTTCGCGACTAACAGCTTTTCCTACGGCTCCACTCAGCGGAACTGGAGATCCATCAAGGGGTTCTGCGAGAGCTACAATTTGATATTCATCCCCAGCGTAGGTCCAGGCTATATCGACACCAGCGTTCGGCCCTGGAACGCACAGAACACACGGAACCGGATGAACGGCAAGTATTACGAGACGTCTCTGAGAGCGGCGCTCGAGACCAGGCCCGAGATCATCTCTGTGACTTCGTTTAACGAGTGGCACGAAGGGACGCAGATCGAAACAGCCATACCTAAGATGAGAGGCAAGACTGCGTATTTAGATTATCTTCCCTACAAACCGTCCTTGTATTTAGACATTACGCGCAGGTGGGTGGAGAAATTCAGAGAAGAACAGGAGACCTGAGTGCTCCGAATGGGATGCGAGTCCGGGTGAAGGAATTCTTCATGGAATGTTGAACTGATGTTGTTAATCAAGTATTCAGTCGAATCACTTGTGTTAAATCTTGGATGACGTCACTCTCAGCGGAACGACCATCTCCGATGCTGTCGGGTTAATGACATTAACACAAGCTTACAATTATTCATTAAATCGAAATAAAAGGCCGAACGTTAACTTTGTTGATTCCGTTGTGGAAGTAAAAGATTTCACAGATTGTTCAACAGGTTATTTGACTGAAAGGTCATTTTATCGCTGGAATTAATTTCCAATTAAGCTTTCATCGCTTTATTGTTTTGGTAAACCGATTAAATCCCATGAAATGTCATAAAGTCTGAAATCAGATTTTTTTCTGCCAATAAACTAAGGTGACATACAGTATGTACAGGAAACCTTTTTATTCACGCTACCATCTAACCTCAGCCTGGGTGTCAAAAAGCCAGGTGAACAGAAGCAGTGATAAAAACACTCAGTCCATCTAAAAACCCCACTATAACCAATCGATATCCAGTTTTTTTTTCTTCATACTCGCATGCGTATGATAATGACGAATGCTAATCAGCTGTAAATCACCAACCGTGTGCACGGCACAGATGATTTGCATTCGATGACGCCTTTAAAACTCCTGGAAAAGCTCCTGCAACAGAAATGACAAGTGAAAGAAAAGTGTGAAAGTCCGAGATGAAAGTCGACGTTAATTTGACATTCTGACGATTCTATACACTACCTACATCCAAGGGAAAATGCTGTTTTAGAAGGGTCACATTATTAGCCTGCATCCTGCAAAGACAACAACTAAGGATTCACAACCACAAACCCCCCCCAAAAAATAAAATAAAATAAATAAATAAATTCTTCCCAGCAGTGTTTGACTGATGGTCCATCTACAGTAGTTGTTGACCTAGAAAACCAGTGTAAGGATATAGTTATTGATGGAAACGTCGCTCTGGAGAAGGCCATGTAAATGTAAAATGTAAATCTAAGACAGTTTACAGCTGATAATACTGAAACTGGACTGAGAACCGTCCGATACATTATTAAAACCTGGAAGTTGAACCTGAACGTCTAGTTTCATAGAAGAAATGTGGTCAGGAAAAGAAATGTTTGATGATGAAGTTGCAACTTAAATGAAAACCTGCCAGTAGAAATCAGAGCTAAGTTTAATAGTGAAAGTAAGAGCATTTCCACACACACACACACACACACACACAGTGAAAACCACGTTAAGTGGCAATAAAATGAAGTCAGCTGACGACCTTAATGTACTGAATCACCAGGTTATCACCTCTATGGAGTTTCTCCTCCCTGATGAATGCCGTCACCTCCTTACAGAAGTGACACTCCACTCGTTTCCATGACCAAATGGTAGTGTGTTAGAAGATCTAGATATAATGAGAGAAGAAAAAGGGCAGCTGACTTTTTGGAAATGTCTTAAATGGTACAGGACAAGATGATTTACACACACACAACTAAAAAAAAACTGTTTCTTTAACTTTATCTCCAAATTTCCACTATCGTAGATGATATATAAGTAGAAAGTTTTTGGTTAAGCTGCTGGACTACTGATCGGAAAGTCCCTGGTTCAATCCCCACCACCACCAAGTTGCCACTTTTGGGCCCTTTCGCAAGGCCCTTTACTCTCAACTGCTCAGATGCATCAGGAGATAAAAATGCAAGTCGCTCTCGATGAGGGCGTCTGCCGAATGCCTTAATGTAAATGTAAATGGACAACATCCTGTAAGTCTTTTTGTCCCTGATATCAGTGTTGGTGTTGGTAGAATTCGGGTTATGTTGTATAAAGCGCTTAGAAAATATGCAGACTCCCTTTGTTCTCACAGAGCATCGAGCAAATTTGTGCATTCGTTCATCATACCGCGGTCTTCATGCTACTGGACCATCAAATACTGTATTCTGTGATGAAGTGCTTCACCAGACATAAAGTCATAATTCTTACCAATTAGTGAGTTGTGTGATAATCTCCATCTAATGATGGCAGTAAGTTCCTCTGCACAGCATTCGCACTGCGGGGCTTGTAGGCTGTAGTTTGAGCTCTGAGTTGACGTCGGCATTAAGCCGGGGTTTCTGGTTCAGGAAATATTTAATACAGATTTCTGGAACAATGATTTCAGCACACAACCATACACGGCATGATATGCTTAAACGACTGTCCGTGACCTAAAAAGGAAAGATAGGATAGAATTGAAAGAAAGATGGAAAGATTTCACGAAAGTAAAGATAGAATTTCCAAATAAAAAATGTAAGAAAATAAAAAATAAGAATGTAAAAATTTAAAACAATGACAGACTTGGTTGGTCTATTCATTAACGTCTGTGTCTCCTGCATGCCAGAGTATCTGCCGGTCTGTGGATTGGAAAGAGTCCAGAAGTGTTTAATGTATATTTAATATACTTTCACATACAGTCCATTAATAAATACATTAAATGTCATAGTAGACAGATGCGTCTCTTCCACAAGTCGGCAAGTTATCCATCGATCTTCATGGCTCAGGCGTCCCACTCGCCGAATGTTCACAGGAACGGCTGCAGTGGGCTCAGAGCCACCTCGGCCGGGATCGTCATTCATAGCCGTACAGCCTAATTTTAACAAGTTTACACTGTTCAATTATTTTATTGCGGCTAAGAATATCATCTCTATACTGTGCTAGAAGTCTTCTGTAAAAGTCAATCGGTTTTATGCCTTCATTCACCAGAAATTTCATCACGAGTCCCAGTTTGACTTGAATAGCCCGCATATTTTTCCTAAAAACCAATCACTCAAGATTATGTGAGAAATCTGTGTTTTTTTTTTCTGCAAGCTGATTGATATGATCAGTTTATGATAATTCTCCCAGGCTGTGACCTTTTTACTGAAAAAGCACTTGAAAAATACAGTCTTCATCTTACTCTGTCTTAAGGTGAATGAATTTCCATCACAATAGTGTACAGTATGTGTGTGTGTGTGTGTGTGTGTGTGCGGTTGGATGGACTTGCATCCCCGCAACGATATACAATATTCCTGACCCTGACCAGGATAAAGCCTTATCAAGTATAAATGAAGTAAAAGTTACATGAATAAATGTTAACACATTGGTTTAAATGCAGCATTTTTTGGATAAATGTACATGCAGGATTTTGATGAAAAAATAAATAATATATTATGCCAGGAGATAAGGGTTATGAATGCATAAACTGAACTTTCAAGGAGTGGTAAGGGTCAAAAGAGAGAGAGAGAGAGAGAGCGCATGTGGAACTGAATTATAATAATAATAATAATAATAATAATAATGATCCCAAAACTGCCCTTAGACTGAAGATGATTTTTTAATTTAGTTTATTTAAAAGAAAATTGCCTCGGTTTTCAACAGTACAAAATCTGTTTTTCGTTACATTTTTCGATTACGATTTGTAATCAGAAAACAGACACAAAAAGCCAGTCAGTCTTGTATTCCGAGCCTCTGAACCCGCTTCTTATTTATGAAACAGTTGTTACACTGGGCTCCTTAAATTCCAACCAACTGCCAGGAAGTTAAAGTCAATAAATTATTATTAACAAAATTATTTATTTTAGTCAATTATAAGGAAATTATAATACACTACTACTAATGAGACCTCTCTCTTTCTAAACTTCCGCTCAAAAGTTTGGGATCACTTTCTAACTCCATGGTCGTTCCTGATGTTTATTTCTTTCTACACTGTAAAACAATGCTGAAGACGTTTATTATCCAAAATACACAATAATCTCCTTTGAACAGTTGATATTGAGATGTTTCTGCTACTTCTGCTCTGTAA
>JAQMYJ010000005.1:27627238-27657614 GCA_030014305.1 Clarias laeviceps
GATATATATATATATATATATATATATATATACAGTAGGCCTATATAGAAGAGAGATAGAGAGAGAAAGAATATTATAGATTTATTTATTATAGATTATTATTTTAATTTCCTTGTATGTATATGTGTGTGTACTTTTTAAATCTTTCTATATAGATTGATTTATTATAGATTATTAGTCGTATTATAATGTCCATGTATGCTTAACAATAGGCAGCACATACAGCACAGAGCAAGATCCGCTTCACACAACCGCATTGGAGATCCAACACACACACACACACATGCACTCACGCGCGCGAGAGAGAGCACGCAGAGACACAGTTCCGACCCACACACACACACACACACGCACGCAGAGAGCGACACGTCTGTTGATGAGGGTTGACATGTGGTGCTCAGAGGGGCAGGGGGAGAGCATGGCTCGGGGATGCGGGCTCGGTGTTAGCGCTCCTCGGCCGGGGTCTGAGTCGCGTGCGCGCGCTGTGTGAGAGAGAGAGAGAGCCGCAGAGAGGAGATGGAGACGGAGGGATGAGAGTGAGGATGATGCTGCTGCTGCTGCTGCTGCTCCTCTCCCTCTTATAGGCTTCTGGTTTTTATTTTTATTTCATCACAGCCGAACCAAGGAGATGGTACGTACCCTTGTGCTTTTATTGTTCTTGTTACATGTAATTTATTTATTATAGCGCACATCATGCATGCAGGGAACAACAACAACAAAAAAAAAAAGAGAGGTATGGAAAACGCGCACATGAGGACAGAATGCGACCTTTTTTTGTTTTTGCGCGGCCAGGGTTATTGTAATGGTTATGCACATCAACTGCTATTCCATTTCCATTGGCATGCATATATATATATATATGTGTGTGTGTGTGTGTGTGCAGTAATATTGATTTTCCATTATATGCATTAAACAGTGAAAGATGAGCTGTAGAGCTGATGAAAAGCCGCGTGATAATGAAATGCTGCTCTCTGTCCTGAGCCTCCCTGTCATTTTATTACCCCTGCCACAAAAAAAGCACGTGAGTCCACCGCATGCCCCATATACTGCAAAAAAAAAAAAAACCTGCAATTGCATTTCCAAGACTTGCTTTCCTTTCCTTGCAGGAGGTGCCAGGTGCGGTGTGTATCCTGTACTGTATGTAATGTGTATGTACTGTAAGTAATGTCTAATCTGATGTATGAGGTGAAATGCAGAGTATACAGAGCTATATAGTATATAAGAAGGCAATCACGGTAAATTTAGGGATATATCCCTGTAGTTGTGTGATTGTTCTTTGTTTTATCAGATAGAGCACCGTGCAAAAAAGTCTATGCAAAAAGGTGCCGTATTATCTTTAGTACAAATGCTGTTTTATATACACCGATCAGCCATAACATTACGACTACCCAGCTAATATTGAGTAGGTCGCCCCTTTTGTCACCACAATAGTGATGCACTGTGTGTTCTGACACCTTTCCATCACAACCAGTATTAACCTTTTCATGAATTTGAGCTACGGTAGCATTTCTATTGGATTGGACTACACGACCCAGCGTTCACTTCCACTGGTTTCCCATCCTTGGATTACTTTTTGTATGTCCTGACCACTGCAGTCTGGGTACTGTACATCCCAGTGGCCAAGGCTCACTGATGCACATGGAAAGTGAAGGCTGGCCCGTGTAGTCTGATCCAATAGAAGCGCTACTGTGGATCAAATTTATGAAAAGGTTAATACAGGTTGTGATAGAAAGGTGTCAGAACACACAGTGCATCACTGTTATTAGGTGGTCATAATGTTATTGCTGGTCAGTGTAGATATGTTTATCATATCTGCATTATTATCATCACTAATCTTATTACTATTTCCCAACATACCGTAACAATAAATAAATAAATAAATAAATAAGTAACATTACAGAAGAATATTTGCATGTCTGTAAAGGTCATGGCAGACCCGTGTTCAGATGGAAGCAAAAAACAAAAAACAAACAAAAAAAAAACTAATGTAGGCTCCTGGGTTTTGCATGAAAATAGAAAGGATCAAGTGTGACAAACTGATCAAAAGAACTCATGTTCTCGAGCATGCTCAGTAAAACCTAACAGATGCTTTACTTAAAAAACTGCACAAACCTGTATCTAACACTACTTATTATTTTCAATCACTCCAAATCTTTTTTTTGTCTTTATTTTATTACTCTTTAGTGATCTTTATAGAAGTTTCTTTTATGCAGAGTTTCTTTCATTTATGTTTTCAAAAGCATATTTTCTTATGGTGTCATTTTTCTGTATGATCCCAAGGCTTTTTGCACAGTGCTGTAATTTAACAGCTGTTAGGTTTTACTGAGTCTGCTGGAGAACATGATAGAGTTCTTCTGGTAACTTTGTCACACTCGCTCCTTTCTAGTTTCATGCAGGAGGTTACATTAGGTTTGTTTACACCTGAAACCTGGTCTGTCTTGTACATGTTGCTTTCTTTACCAGCATGCAAACATTCTGTAATGTCCTGTAATGTTATTCTGTAATGTTATTAATTCATGAATTAATTAATTAATTTGTAAGTTATCTTTGTAAATAGTGAATGGTTTTGTATATAATAATGCAGATATGATAAACATATTTAACATTTCTACTACAGATAATACAGTAGCTAATACTTTTGCACAATAGTGTACATATTCAGAAAAAAATTAGACACCTTTTATACGTGTACAGTATAAAAGATCGTATCATGTGGCAACGGCACAATGCATGAAAGCAATGTAGATACAAGTCGAGAGCTTGTATGTTTCATACTTATATTATGGTGAATCTTTGCCGAGGTGGTTGGTGGTTTGAGTGTTTCAGAAGCTCTTGGGGGGGTTCTTAAATTAGAAGAGCATATGCAGAAAGTTAGGATGAAACTGCAGCAAAGTAAAAAACACAAAGTGAGTGGCAGATTTTGCGGAGAGAGTCATAAACACCTCATCGGTGAGGGAGTTCAGAGGTGAATGACCAGACTGGTTTAAACTGAAAGGAAGGTTACGGTAAGGCTAATAACCACTTTTTACAACCACGGAAAGCTGAAAAGTATCTAATAATGTACAGCGTGTCAAAGTTGTCAAAGCGATATGCTACAGCAGCAGCTGTACAAGTAAGGCTGCACTCATTTTAGCTAAACGCAGGAATCTGAGGCTACAGTCGGCACAGGTTCATCCAAACTGGACAGGTTACTGCTTTGATACTGTATGTCTATATGTATGTTTGTACTGTATGTACTGTATATATGCATGTATGTATGTATGTATGTTTCACTATGGACTTGCAAAATAATTGCAAAATGCTAATTATGCAAAATAATTTGACTTGTTTTGAAACAGGATGTATCACAAGGTTGTAATAAGTAAAAAAAAAAAAAAAACCTCAGTATCCTGTGCAGTGACAGACTGTGGTGTCTGAGGTTTTTTATTCTGCACGTCTACCTTTTTTGCCCATCTGCTGCATTGTCAGCGTTCCTGATTGAACTGAGCTGAATAACTTAGACCCGAAACAGGTCGTAAACAATATAATGTGAAAGTCATTCATCATTTATCTGTTTGGAATTGTTCGGATATGCACTCATGCATTTATATCAATCTATATGTCTTCCTGAAGAGGGCAGTGTTCTCATTAACTCAGTTTTATTGTCTTCCCACCTATTTCGATGTACACAACAGAGTGTAATGTTAAGATGAACACACACTGTGTAAATGGACATGACCAAGACAATGTAAACTGGAAGGAACAAAACGTCTCGGACCTGACTCAATGACAAAGATGTTTCAGGAATATAAGAGGCTTATTCTGTTATAACAATACTCTAGTTTATGTTGATCCACATGACACCGCCCCTTAATTTTATCCTTATATAGTACACGTGTCTTTTTTCACTTACTAACCAAAGCTTTAATCTGTTGATTATCAGCCGAAACATGGTATTGGTGCTAAAAAGTGTCTCACCTACAGTAGGTAAAAAAAGTGAATTTTCAGATAGGATCATATAACACCATTTTTTATAATACTTAATGCTTCTTATCTCCCATGCTTTTTTTTTTTTTTTTTTGTGAAAATGCATAGACATATATATATTTTTATCAGATAAAAAGAAACACATTTGCCAAATACAAATTTGAATTCAAATCTTTCAATAATCTTAATTGTTATTCAAATGAAACTTGACCAATTTAGTTTTTACATGAAAAGACATTAACCTGGAAAAGTACATTATTCTAAAATGCAAAATTATTGCATATTGGTTACGGACACTACAGATTATCTCCTTTTTAAGCTTTTACCAAAAAAAACTATTTAAGCATCAATTTTTACAGGTCATATGCTTCCAAAAGCTTATAACAATTTTACCATCAAAAAATAATGCTCATAAATAAATATGAATAATTTTCATTTTAAATTATTACTGTTTGGCCATTTTTGAGGCACATATAAAATCATCTCTCCAAAACAACTGAAGTTTGCAACTTGAAATCTTTAGGGAATCAACGTGTTGCATAAACTTCAGAAGTAGCTTCTTTGGCAGACACATTGTCTGTATTATATGTATAATATAAAACATACAGTATATACTGTAAAATCAGCACCAATACTGTGTTTTGGCCATCCATTTTGTCCTGTGGTACTTAATATCTCTTGCTGTTGGTTTTCCTGTTGCAAACCGGTGCGTGCGAGTGTCTATGCATCAGATTGCTGCCTTTCAGGATTCTGAAGCTTGCAGCCAAAAAAGTGTACAAAACGATATCAGGCAGTGACTTGGATGAAGCGTCCACTGATGAGGGATTATGTTCACTGATGAAATGTTCACTCCAGCTACATATTACTGGTGAATCCCAGCTGATCTAATGCCAACTGTGAGATATGATCACTCCAGCTAGTCCTAGCGCTGGCGCTGGGTCTCTGTCCATTGGGATATGCCGGATGGAGCTCTGTCGAGAGCTGAGCATGGGACATCCTCGTACCCTGCCCAGATTTCTGTTCTCTGCAGCCAGGCATGGGACCAATCTGCAAGCAAGTGCCTGGTGACCAGGCCATCCATACATTTGGGCTTGGACAAAATGATGACATGGCACCATGTTGAGGGGTCACTTGTGATGGAAAGGCTTTTTATTATAGAACGAGTTTCTATAAGTGTAAGCAAACTATTTGACCATTTCAGACTCAAATAAATTCTATAATTATCGTTTCATCTTTTCACTAGGGACCTACACTGAAAAACCTTTCTGAGACGGGAACAAATGAAGATGCAAATGTGTTTAACTCTTCATAGCTTCATTTCGCTTTGTTACTGTTAAAGAAGCAAAGAATTGTCCGAAGCACCTGCTTTGCAAAACCCTTTCTGAACGACTGCAAAACTACCAGGTAACCATTTAGGAAATAATTTGCTCATATCTCATTTATCATACCTACTTATATATTTTTAGTAATGTTATGTCTTTGTCATTTCTTGAAGGCCAGAGTATGCCATCAGCACCTACACACAGGATTCTGCGACCCCTCCTGCTTGGCACCTTCTTACTGGGCTGTTTTGTGACTTTGTTTTTGATGTACATCAAGCCGTCCACTAGCTGGTTATCAGGCCCAGTTGAATCAGAAACATCTACGGCTCGAGTAAAAAGCCTCCTGTCCAATCGAAGTGAACAGAACCAGACCACAGTGCTCGTCTGGCTCTGGCCATTTGGGGAAACCTACGACCTGAACGTGTGCAGCTCCCTGTTCAGCATCGACAACTGTTTCATAACCGCAGACCGCAACCTTTATAACAAATCCGATGCAGTCGTCATCCACCACAGGGACATTAGCACCGATCTGTCCAACATGCCACCAGCGTTTCGGCCTCCTCTTCAGAAATGGATCTGGATGAACCTCGAATCGCCGTCGCACTCATCACAGTTACCCGGCATCGAAAACCTGTTCAACCTGACCCTGAATTACCGCCAGGACGCCGACATCGAAGTGCCTTACGGCGCCATCGTTGCTTCCCAAGGCGAGGAAGGTTTCGTCCCACCGAGCAAGAACAAGCTGATCTGCTGGATTGTGAGCAACTGGAACCCGGATCATGTGCGAGTGAAGTACTACAATGAGCTCTACAAGCATGTGGAGATCCACGCCTACGGCCAAGCGTTCGGCGAGTACATATCGGACCAGGACTACTTCCCCACCATCGCCAGTTGCAAATTCTACTTGGCATTTGAGAACTCGATTCATAAGGATTACATCACAGAGAAACTGTACAACCCGCTCTCAGTCGGCACGGTCCCAGTAGTGTTGGGCCCACCGAGGGAGAATTATCAGAACTTTGTAGAGGGTGGCGCTTTCATCCACGTGGACGACTTCTCCTCCCCGAAAGAATTGGCTGAGTATCTTTTACTTCTGGACAAGAACGAAGAACTTTACTTGAGGTACTTTGACTGGCGTAAACACTTCAAGGTAAAGAAAGCCTATTTCTGGGCTGAACACACTTGCCTTGCATGTGATTATGTCAGGAGACACAATGAGTACAGGGCATTTAATAACCTCGACAAATGGTACTGGGGTAAATTTGGGGATGTGCTGATTGGTTGATTGGTTGGAAGTAATCTAAGCAGTTGATACCATATTTTCCAGGCTATTAGGCACATTTTTCATCCCTTAACGAGTTAGGAATTCTACAACAAACTGCTGTATTAAACAGTATTACAATATTTGTTTGTGCCCATGTATTTTATAGTGTCTGTGGTAGACCTAGAACTCTAGCTTCCCTTTAGGAAAATGATACATACATTCCCAGGGTTAACTTAGACTTTAATTAAATAAGAGTGAAAATCTGTGTAAGGAAGGTCACGTATCTGTTTTACATAAATAGTCATCAGAATTGGCTTTTACCAGGTTATTGCCTTTATAATATCATATTTAACAACCAGATTTTTTGATTTCCACAAAACAAATTTATTGTGATTGTTTCAATGAAATATACTTTACTTAATCCCATTACAGTACCTGGTGCAATACACACATCAGCTGAGGTGTGATAATAAATCTGTAGTCACATATTTACTATATTGACAAAAGTATTTGACCAAACCTGTAGTGATGTTGTATCCAAATACATACACTTTAATATGGAGTTGGTGCCCCTTTAACTCTTCTTGGAAGGCTGTCCACCAGATTTTGGAGTGTTTCTGTCGGAATTCGTGCCCATTCATTCTGTAGAGCATTTATGAGATTAGACCCTGATGTTGGATTAGAAGGCCTGGCTTTCAATCTCTGTTCCAGTTCCTCCCAAAGATGCTCGATAGGGTTGAGGTCAGGGCTCGGTGTTCGGGCCAGACAAATTCTTCCACATCGAACTTAACAAACCGTGTCCTTACAGTCCTTGCTTTGTGCACTGGAGCTCAGTCATGTTGGAGTAGAAAAGGACCTTCCCCTAACTGTTGCCACAAAGTTGGAAGCATAGCATTGTCCAAGATGTCTTGGCATGCTGAAGGATGAAGATTAACCTTCACTGGGGATAAGGGACCTGACTGAAACACCTGAATTAAATAATTAACAATTCAGTAGGTTTGGCCAAATGCTTTTGTCCATATAGTATACGTCAAGAGAAGGAATCTTGTGAATGAAACATGACATGCAGACGATTTTCCAATGTATTAATCCACTTTAAAAAACTTTTCCTGTGAAACCAAACCACAGACCCAGGCAGCAAACTGGAGCCTCCATTAATTTCAACATTCACTCCAGGGTTTCAACATTCAGCAACATTCCAAGACCAACAACTGCAGAGAAACAACGTCTGGCAGTGTTCTAAATCTGGGACCAAATCTTGAAATGAAATCGCTGCGAAAAAGCAGGATGTAATCAGGATCGTTGCGAGCAGATAGTAATCATACTGTATAACATGACTTAAAGCTCTGACATCACAGTCCGCTGGATTTTACTGGCATCAAGTTGTACAAAATGTGACACACACACACACACACATCCTATAAAATAATTGTTACTATAAAGCAGACTTTGGAAATCTTTTTAGGCATTATAAAGGGGATTAAGCAAAACATCTCAGATAATATTATATATACATTATATACAGAACAAGAGCAACACAAAAACTAAACCTGGTCAGTACAAGTTCCATTTCAGAGGTGATACATTTTCAAATAAGTACAGCGAATGCTACTTTAGTTTTAGGGCGGTGTCTCATTACATAAGCAGAACTTGTTGTCCTGGAAAATATGGTAAATCAATAGGGATCAGAGTTATCTGCTTAGACGGCTCTGGTTTATTTTTGTAAAACGAAGCGGATGTTAATTTATTTTGATAATCATGCCAAGCACTTTGTTCCCCATATTTATTAATTTGAATGCAGAGAACATATTTTATTATGTGACAACCTTTGTGACTGTTTGGTTTTCTTAATGCCTTATTTATCATGTTTCGCAGTCGGTGATTTTAAATCAATGTCTAACTTCACGTCTAACTGACTAAATCAGAAATTACTCCGCAGAGAAAATAAGTGTTGAATAGGAAATATCTGTGCGTTATTTATTTCGCAAGTGTAGGTGTAGTGGTGTTCGTCAAGTATGCCGTGTCGACAGATTTGAGAATTGTACATGTATTGTCCATTTGCTGTAATAAGTGCGATGTCTGAATTTGAATTTGTTTTGGTCATAATTTAATAGCGCAATGTTATTTAATGTGAATTTTTTTTTTTCATTAATCAGCCACGACGTGCGCTTTAATCACCAGCACAAGTGCTATACTCTCATATCGATATACGTACTGTAGAACGTATAGTAATCATGAGCATCATGTGAAGTTACCTTTTTTTTTTTACATTAGGATCCTATTGAAAGTTAACAGCGTAACAGCCAGTGAACACAAGGACACAGTTTTACTGTCACGCTACAAACCAACGTCTGATACCAGGCGATGCTACGTGAAACAAGCCTGGTGTATGTGGTTGTGCCAAACAACAAGCAATAGTTTAGAGCATCAACAATCAAAGCAGTCTGCAAACTGTACTGTGAAAATATTTTCTTACGAGTATATGAGTATCCTAACATAAAACCAAGCACAAGGAGTTCATTGCTAGCAGCAGATAGCAACACTCACTCAATGCCGCAGCAAAATGGTAGCTAGGGCAAGAATTAAATGTCTACATAAAAAAAAAAAAAAAAAAAAAAAAAATCATTATTAATTAAATATGGGAATCACCAGGGACGACCCGATACGATATTATTACAATACCTCGGTGCCAATTCGATTTGTATTGCGATTATGTGAGTATCACAGTTTTATAAATATCCTGATTACACTTTTTTTTTTTTTAGATGTGTTACCATTCTAAACAAACTTAGCAAATAATTTTGCTAATGTGTGAGAAGTTTAGAGCACATGATATGCATTCTTAGAAAGGAACTGCACATTTTACCACCTTAAAATAAGTAAAACTATCTTGGAGTCAGTGTGGTGACACATGACTCGCCATAAAAAGGAATCCTGATACGTAACTGAAATATTTTTTTACCCTGATCACTATTATTTATTATAGCTGACGTGCAAAATCCCAGTGCAACCCTACTTGATTCAACATTCCTAAGGAAGCTAAACTAGCTAGCTAATTCACTTAAAACCAGCTAACTACACTTTTACTTCATTCACAATTAGCTAGCTAAGATCATAAAATGCAAGTGTAGCAGCTTAAGTGCAAGATTTTGAACATGTTCATGTGTTCATAGGGAACATGTGACGCAGGGGAACAAAAACAGAGCTAATTAATGTATTCATTTCCATATTATTTATTTGTACTGTTGAAAATTCCTTTTAGCTGCACTAGTTGTTTATTGCTTTTTTACTGAACATCAGTGATCGCTTAAAAGGAAAGAACAAAGGAAGTTCCTACTCGTTAAACAAGGTCAGGTTTACGGTGTCCATATTTACATTTACATTTACGCATTTGGCAGATGCTCTTATCCAGAGCAACGAAATTTTTTTTTTGAAAAGGACAACATTAAATACAATACCAGCTCATTTCCAGCTTATTACTCAAAGGTCGTTACTTGTAATATGTCTTCTCGAGTGCCAAATAGCTGTTCGTCTTTTCTGTGGCTTGAACGCTTACTAGAGTTATCTTTATTTCTTTACATTTTGGCGCATGTAAACATTCTGTCCAAAAGTGAAATATATCAATGCACACTTAACAGCTTTTCATGCATTTTAATAAATAATAATTCAATAAATCGCTCACCTTAAAGAGCATTACAAACTGCCCGAATGCCATAGAAATTGGAAAGCATGGCTTATATTTATACATTACTGGTATAAAATTCAGTATATTCTTCAATAAAAATAAGTTATCAAGTTTATATATCTTTGTCTACTACCATGGGGGCAAAATTTAGCAAAAAAGAAAACATTCAGTAACAGACACGGTTGCATAGCATAGATATAGAATAGCTTAGCATATTTTTGTAGCATTTTTTTATTTTATAATTTTTTTTTCATGGAATATGATCACACCAGTCTGTTTTCACTGTCCTGATTTAACCGCCGTGCTTTTCTTTTGTCTAGCAGAGTGAAAAGATGTGAAATCAAGAGCACAAGTCCATTATGCAAATGTATGCATGTGTTTTAGATTGTGGACTCTTCACACACATAAAAGTTCATGATATGAGACCCTGTCTTTTTTTTTGGGAGTGGGGGTGATTAATGAGAAAGTCTATGGACTTTTACTGTAGATATTGTTCTTATGAAGAGAGAAATGTAGCTCTCTATTGCTCTATTCATAAACATTAGCTTAGCAAATGTGTTCAGTGCCAAAGCTTTTCCTTTGATTCTTTTTTCTTTTCTCTGATCTACTTTTACTGTGAAAGTCTATTTTTTCCATAAGTGTCATCTAACAAGTACTGTATGATAAATTCACAAAGGATTATCACGTGGATTCACGCACATTACTGAAGCGCTGTGCTTTGTTTTCCTCGACTAATTTTAGCTCATTACTAACGGGAGATTCCATGGCTGCGGCTGCATTTAGTCCTTTTTATTTTAGTACTGGACCTAAGAAAGCATGGATTTAATCATTTAAATCATTTTAAAGATCCCTGGCTGAGTTTTTTGCCTTGCCGTTGATTATAGATTTAGTAAAATTACCAAATATGGAATTTCTAGTAATTAGCTTTTTCTAAATTAATAATTTTATTTCAGTCTAATAAAAAAAAAAAAAAGGTTGTCCCTTTAATACAATCACACCAGTCAATATTACAATACTATTAAAGAATTAAGAGAGAAGAATAAGACTCACAATCTTTAGGAAATATGGACGATGGCTTCCTGCTCAACATGTGACTTAATGAAACTCTTTTATTGGGTTGGAATGGATAAAAATGCTGTTTTATTGGGCTGGGACTGATAAATTATGCAATTTTATTGGGTTTGACTAGGGAAAAATAATGTTTTGTTGGTATGGGATAAGATGAAATATCGCTTTTTTTGGCTGGGTTTGGTAAAAATGCTGTTTCGTTGGGCTGCAATAATCAAAAACTGTTTTACAGTGAGAAACAAAATACAGTTTTGTTGAGGTGGGATTGGTAAAAATTTGGTTTTGTTGGGTGGGAATAGCAAAATGCAGTTTTGTTGGGCAGAGGTAGGCAAAAATATAGTTTTATTGGGCAGGAATGGGTAAAACGAGGTTTTATAAGACAGAGATGGGCTATAATGCTGTTTTGTTCAAAAGGAAGTAGCTAAAATACAGTTATATTGGGCCGGGGTGGGTTAAAATAGTTTTTTTTTGTTGTGGTAGAATAGAAAAATACAGTTTTGTTAAAGACGGATTTGAAAAAATTCTATTTTGTTGTGCTGGGATGGGTAAAAATACAGTTTTGTTGAGATAGGAAAATTGTGTTTTGTTGGACTAGGATAGCAAAAGTCAAGGTTTGTTGTGCTGGGTTGGACAAAATTAGATTTGTTGGGCTAGAATAAGCAAAGGTAAAGTTTTCGTGGACTGGGATGGATAAAAATGATGTTTTTCGGAGAAGCATGCATGAATATTCTGTTTTGTTGCGTAGGGATGAGTAAAAATGTTGTTTTAATAAGTGATTTAGGTGAAACATAGGTTACTGTAAAGGGTCGCTTTCCATGCATCTAATCCTAATATCACAAATGCAGGCCAATCATGGAGTCACCCACACACATTAATCACAAGAGCCGGAGTTTCACCGTACGTCAGCATTTATGTAAAGAGTTAGGACACACATTTTTGGATGCTCATTTTGTCACACAAATGCATTACAATGTTCTAATATTACTGTACCTTTATTTTCCTTAATCTGATGCTATTTTACCAGTGCAGTTGCTTCTGGTGTCTGTGTTGTGTCTGTATTTTGTGATCTAATGTCAATTCGATGCAAGACCTTTTTTTTAGATGAAAGATGTTACTTCACACACACACACACAGTAGACATTGTACACAATACTAATACAATGTTTTCTGATAAAGTTTGTTCACTGACACTCAGCTGTGATCACACCATTTACACCACGCTGTGTGAGGAGCACGAAAACGGCAGCTGCTGGAAGCTCTGAGTACCAACAAATGTGCCGAAATAGACAGGAAGTGGAGAAGAAGAAACTTGATTGTGAAAGCTCGTAGGACATCCTCCTCGAGCAAAACAATAATCCCGAGTAAAATGTGAATGGATTCAGGACAGGCTTTATTTATTACTTCGCAGCATTTCGTTGCACCTGCGGCGCTTCAACACTGACTCAAAAGATGCCCCAGAGGTGAGGCGGACCGATAAAACAAACCGCAACAACTTTTATATCTGGTCTTGTGTTTGAGTAAGAGCTCTTCGTGATAAAGGATGTTATTGCTTCTTCACTGGATCGTCCTGCTTTCCTTTCTCTCTGCACTCTATCTAGTTCTCTCTGTGAGGTCTTGGTTCCCTTTAAACAAACTGTCTTTGCATTAAAGGTGTGTGTGTCTGACTGAATGCACAGGCTGCATCATATACTGTAGAGTGTTTCTCTATGCATTACGCATTGAACATGTGAACCGGACGGATTTTCTGACCTGATCGTGACATGAAATTTGACCAAAATATTATTTGCCAAATGATTTAGATGTCTGATGTCTGTTAGTGTCCTGAAAATAAAAACGTCTGATTTAAATTGCATTTGTGTTACGTTGTATTTAGTGGAAATGCATTACATCATGCATGCAAGTACGAGATACAAGTAAAGCGCAGAGGTTTGCACTCTCTGTCGTTTCAATCTACCTCGATTTTTATCATGTATCCATAAAAAATTGTTAAAAAGAAGCATTTCCTCGAAGATATCAGTTCAAGCGAGGAGCATCCACAAGTCATGCTGAAATTTATGATTAATTAAAAACAAATGGACCACATGGGGACAAAATTGATTACATAAACATTACACTTTATTAATTAAAAGTTCCTGCATTTTTTAAATCTATTTATTTAGAGCATCCACCATATACTGTACATCCTAAAGAAACGATGGCATGCTAGAAATGTTGTTTCAGAAAATGAATCAACACCTTTCTGATAGATCAGAATCAAGAATTCAGTTGCTAATGTATCGTTTTCAGTGACCTAGGGATGACTGGAAAGGTTTAACAAACCCTAAAAATAATTTGAAGGTGTTTATGTACAAGCGATCACAGGCCCCGAGCATTAAACAGCACGGTCTGAAGCCTGCGATGATCTGTGTACTTTTTCAGCCACGTCCCAGCTGGTATAAATAGCTCGACACATACACTGTAAGCTGACAAACTGCACCAAGGAGACAATATCGCCATGCTAACAGCCAAATTCTACAACAGCTGCTATTGGAGACCCGAAGAGCTGGTGATACTCTGGCATTTGAAGCTAACCAACCTCCTGGTGTTTGAACCTCTGAACCTTGTGCCGAGGGTAAACTGAACCTTGTGCTTACAGGGTAAACTTCATGACCAGCCGTCACATCACACACTCTGATTTTATGATAAACAAACGAGTGTATGAAGTGGTGAAAGAATCTGCATCGTATTAAGATTTAAAGGGTAAAATACAACCTTGTTTGTTCAAATCAAAGCAGGACTTTTGATTGTGCAGATTAACAGAACACAGTTATGAAAGTAAAAACTCCCTTTATTTCTCTATGTATATAATCCCTTGCTACACTAATGCACTTATCCGATTGTTTCACTAGTTACATATACAGTACCATCAAGGTAGAAAGTCTTCTGAAACGCTGGCATCCCAGGAACTCGCAAACATGTGGAAATGGCTTGGAGCGAGGTCAGGATTGTACGGGGGATGTGGCAATAACTCCCAGCCGAGGTCCTGTAACATGCAAGTGGTGCTGGTGAATGATTATGTGTTCAGTTTCCACAGACAGATTCGTCTCTTCCACAAGTCAGTCTTGCTGAATGTTCACATGAACGACTCCAGTGGGCTCAAAGCCACCTTGGCCAGGATCATCATTCGGGGAGGTATGGCCTTCTTTAAAATGTTTGCACCATTTTATTGCAGCTAAACTGCAGTCTCATCATCGTACTGTGCTTGAAGTCTTCTGTAAAAGTCAACTGCTTTTATGCCTTCATTCACCTGAAATTTCATCACAAGTTGCGAATAAACTTGAACACCCTTTATAAAAATCTAATTTTTACAATTCCCAATATGTCACATGTAGCTGATTATACTAGACCTTTGTCCTTTTTCATTTTCCATTGGATCGAGAAGACTCTAAACTCAGTATCCAAGTTTTTAATACTTCAGGTTTAAGATCCAATCAAAACAAATCCTCATAAACGTCTACACTTCAGGTGCCAAAGTGCATAGCACAAATGCCTGATAAAGTAAAGAGGGTTAAGCAAGCCTGGCCCAATTCATTAGCCATATTTGTAAATGCTTCATGAGAAATTAGCTAGCTGATAAGTAAGATTCCTCTCCTGGAACCATCACCTTATCGCGGTGGAGAGGTTGGCATGCCTTCATGAACCTGGGAGCGGTATTGTCTGGTGTGCTCTTGGTAGGGTCTCCCATGGCAAAGTGGTCTCAGGCGAGGGGCTAGACTAAGTATGGTTTAAAAAAAACCATGAAAAAAAGAGGAGGGAGTAAAGTGACCCTGCCCGGGGGGAAGCCCGTGGCCCATGTCTGGAGCCAGGCCTGGACAAAGGGCCCATCAGCGAGTGCCTGGTGGCCGGGTCTGCCACGTGGCCCGGCCGGGCACAGCCTGAAAGAGCAACGTGGACCCCTGTTCTCCCCCATCTCGTGGACCCACCACCTGCGAGAGAAACCAATGGGGTTGGGTGCGTGTTATTTGGGTAGCAGTGAGGGCCTCGACGGACCAGACCCAGGCGGCAGAGGCTGGCTCTGGGGACGTCGAACGTCACTTCTCTGTGGGGGAAGAAACCAGAGTTTGTGCGGGAGGTGAAGCGTTATCAGTTAGATCTGGTGGGGCTTACCTCGACACATTAGCCTTGGCTCTGGATCCATATTCCTGGATAGGGGTTCTTCTCCGGAGTTGCCCAGGGTGTGAGGCGCCAGGTGGGTGTTGGGATTCTCACGAGTCGCCGGCTGAGTGCCACGACGTTGGAGTTTACTCTAGTGGACAAGAGGGTCGCCTCTCTGCGCCTGAGGACCATGGGGGGGAAACTGGTCTGTGCTTATGCTCCTAACAACAGTTCAGAGTATTCTTCTTTCTTGGAGACTATGAATGGAGTACTGCATCGGGCTCCAGCAGGGGATTCCATAGTCTTGCTGGGGGACTTCAACGCACATGTGGGCAATGACGGAGATCCCTGGAGGGGCGTGATTGAGAGGAACGGCCTCCCTGGTCTAAACTCGAGCTGTGTTTTGTTATTGGATTTCTGTGCTAGTCATGGATTGTCCATAACAAATACCATGTTCGAACATAGGGATGCTCATAAGTGTTATTACCTTAGGCCGAAGGTCATTGATCGATTTCGTGATCTGGCCATATGTCTTGGACACTCGGGTAAAGAGAGGGGCGGAGCTGTCAACTGATCACCATCTGGTGTTGAGTTGGGTCAGGTGGCAGGGGAGACCACTGGACAGACCTGGTAAGCCCAAACAGGTAGTGCATGTGAATTGGGAACATCTAGGGGAGGCCCCTGTCCAAGAGGCCTTCAACTCCCACCACCAGCGGAGCTTTTCCACCATCCCTGTAGGAGCTGGGGGCATTGAATCAGAGTGGTCAATATTCAAAGCTTCTATTGCTGAAGCTGCAGCTGTAAGCTGTGGTCTTAAGGTTCTGGGTGACTCAAGGGGCGGTAACCCTCGAACAGCGTGGTGGACACCTGCGGTTAGGGAAGCTGTTCAACTGAAAAAGGAGTCCTTCAGGGATATGTTATCCCGGGGGACTCTAGAACCAGTTGCAAGGTACCGGCGAGCTTGAAGGACAGCAGCCACAGTGGTAGCAGAGGCAATGCAATGGGTGTGGGAGGAGCTCAGAGAATCCATGGAGAAGGACTTTCGGGCGGCACCAAGGTGCTTCTGGAAAACCATCGGGCACCTCAGGAGGGGGAAACGGAGAACCACCCAAGCTGTGTACAGCAAGGTTGGGTGAGGTCACTGAGGTAGTCAAACAACTCCACAGTGGCAAAGCCCCGGGAATTGACGAGATCCGTCCGGAAATGCTGAAGACTCTGGGTGTTGAGGGACCGTCTTGGTTGACACGCCTCTTCAAAATTGCGTGGAAGTTCGGGCCAGTGCCTAACAAGTGGCAGACTGGGAAAGTGTACTCTAAGGTGCTGGAAAGGAGGGTTTGGCCGATTGTTGAACCACAGATTGAAGAGGAACAATGTGGATTCCGTCCTTGTCGTGGAACAGCAGACCAGCTTTTTACTCTTGCAGGAATCCTGGATGGGGCTTGGGAATATGCCCATCCAGTCGACATATGTTTTGTAGATTTGGAGAAGGCATATGATCGGGTCCCTTGGGATTTTCTGTGGGAGGTACTGCGGGAGTATGGGGTGAGGGGGTCACTTCTTAGGGCCATCCAATCTCTTTACGCCCAAAGTGAGAGCTGTGTTCGGATTCTCGGCAGTAAGTCAGACTTGTTTCCAGTGGGTGTTGGACTCCGCCAGGGCTGTGCCCTGTCACCAATCCTGTTTGTGATTTTCATGGACAGGATATCAAGGCGCAGCTGTGGAGGAGAGGGTATCCAGTTTGGTGGGCTAAGGATTGCATCGCTGCTTTTTGCAGATGATGTGGTTCTGATGTCATTATCAGTCTGTGACCTGCAGCGCTTGCTGGATCGGTTTGCAACTGAGTGTGAAACGTCAGGGATGAGGATCAGCACCTCGAAATCTGTGGCCATGGTTCTCAGCAGGAAACCGATGGATGGTCTACTCCAGGTAGGGTGCGAGTTGTTACCCCAAGTGAAAGAGTTTAAGTATATCGGGGTCTTATTTAAGAGTGAAGGAACATTGGAACGTGAGGTTGGCTGAAGAATCGGAGCAGCAGGGGCGGTATTGCAGTCGCTTTACCGCACTGTTGTGACGAAAAGAGAGTTGAGCTAAAAAAGGAAAAGCTCTCAATCTACCGGTCAATCTTCGTTCCAACCCTCACCTATGGTCATGAGCGTTGGATCATGACCGAAAGGACAAGGTTGCGAATACAAGCGGACGAAATGGGTTTTCTCAGAAGGGTAGCTGGCTTTTCGCTTAGAGATAAGATGAGAACCTCATTCATCCGTGAGAAACTCAGAGTAGAGCCGCTACTCCTTTGCATGGAAAGGAGTCAGTTGAGGTGGTTCAGGCACATCCAGCTGAAAGGAGACCACGGGGCAGACCAAGGACTAGAGATTATATCTCCACACTGGCCTGGGAATGCCTCGGGATTCCCCAGTCAGCGTTAACAGAGGTGGCTGGTGAAAGGGAAGTTTGGGGTTCCCTGCTGGAACTGCTACCCCCGCAACCCGACTTTGGATAAGTGGTTGAAGATGGATGGATGGATGGATAAGTTAGATTAGCCAGCCAGATCTTTCGATGTTTTCTATCAAACTCACTTTCTTTGTCTCATTTTGCTGCCAGCCATGTTGAAGTTGTCAAAGTATGAGAAGCTAGATAGCTAAATACTGCATGTGGCTAAAAACATGGAAAAATTAACACGAGCTAGTTAGCCACAGTAGCTAACAATCATACCACGCTACTGAATCCCTAACAGCATTTAGCTAGCCAGGTTAATCCCTTTTTTTCATTTTGTGCAAGATTTAATGAAGACATAGCACCGTGGATCCCAAGGGTGTTAGCAAGGATGGTCGCAAGAAGAAAATGGAGACACGTTCAGTTTTGTTTTTAAAACAGTCGTTGCCTAGAGGAATCATAAATTAAGACTAAATGAGGTTCACTGTCTATTTATTTTATATTTTACTTCATTTACATGTCTTTTCTAAAAGTTTTGATTGTGTTGATATGCATGAAAATATTTTTGTTGTGGCTCGAACAGATCATCTGCATTTAGATTATTTCTTATGGGAAAATAAGTTTCACAATATGAAATTTCGCTTTAATAAGAACTCACCTCCGGAACAGATTAAATTCGTATCCAGAGGTACTGCTGTACTGCCCTGCAATTATGGTACTCCACTGGTCAAATTATCCTTGAGACCTTAAACAACACCTTTACCTTCTCAACTACTTATCTGGATCGCGTTTGGCCTTATTTGAAGTTCTAAAATTATTGGAACCCGGTGCACACTTTGGTTGAACATAGAGTCTGTTTTCAGTCCAGATGAAATTGTTTCCACTGCAGTACTGAGATTAATCTGTTTTTCAAGAGGTTCAAGAGATATAGACGTACACGCTGTACATAACTGCTTAAATCCTTGTTGCCATTTACTTTTCAGCACATACAGTATAAAGCTATCCACCGCATTACCAACCTAACCCTGCTTCCATTTCTTGGAGGTCACACGCTCATCAAGGTTTTTATCAAAACCGCAGAAAGGACTTTACGCTGTGAGACAACGAGGTCACTCATGACCCGGATTCTCTCGTCACTGTCCCACACTCTCTGTATGAGCAGCTCCGAGGGGGTCTGGATGCTTCTCCTGAATCTCTGAAGGGGTTTACAGTTCTGCAAGATCATAAGGTTTCGCAACTGTGCCTCCTTGTCTTCATCTCTCCTGAGTGTATCCTGTTCCAGACGCCCCACTAAAGCCATTACCTTACTCTGAGCGAATAGATTGTGTTGGAATGGTCACCTGATCTCAAGCCAATGGCTCACCACTTATGCTGTCAGCACCTGCTTAAGCAGCTGTTGGACATGCTAAACTGTGAAACGCCGCTCTTGTTGCACATAATCAGAATGAAGAAGCTGATGCATTAGCGTCGCCCATTCAATTGCCAAAAAAAAAAAATGGTTAATTCATCAGATTTCGTTATTTAGGCCACCACACACACATCTAACTTTTAGTGAAATGGAGATGGTGGTAGAGTCTTTCTTCATCTAATCATGCAAATCTTACTTATTAAACGTCTGATCTCATATCACCACATTACCTCATGCATTATTTTCAGCTCTTTCAGCTCTTTAATACATGCATTATTTTCAGCCTCTAGCTCTTTAATACCGCAGTGACAAAATTTACAAGTTCTATCAGAAGCAGAAAGCAAATACCTACTGTATGCACAGTATTCTGTAGCTCATGTGTAGCTCAACGTTGCACATATGGTGCAAGCTGTTATAGGGGACCAACTCCAAATTGAGGTATATGTATTTGGATACAATGTCATTGCAGGTCTGGCCCGTTAACAACCTTAATAAGTAAGATCCATTATTATTTCTTATACTTATTCAAAATCTTAAATATTTTTACCGTTTAACACTGTGCAAGTTAAAAAATTCTGTTCAATATACTTTTATTAAATTCTTATTAAATATATGCTGGCTAAGTTGCTTGGATTTAACATATAAATAATCTACAATTCAACAAACAAGAGGTGTTCAAGTCAAAGCAGCACTTTTGAAAATAGTGCAGAATAACAGAACTTAGTTCTGAGAGTAAAAACTACATTTATTTCTCTATATAACCTCCTGCTACACTAATGCACTTATCACAGTTTTTCACTAGTGCTTGGACACCATCAAAAGTTTAATTTCTGAAACACTGGCCTCCCAGGAACACTTTAATTGCCCTAACATGCGGAAATTGGCTAGGAGTGAGGTCAGGACTGTACATGAATGCACCATTCAAATCTTTTACTGCGGCTAAGAGTCTCATCACCGTGCTGTGCTTGATGCCTTCATTCACCAGAAATTTCATCACCCAGTCCCAGTTTGACTTGAACGTCTCTCGTAGTTTAGTATGCAACCTGAGTACTTACAGTATAATACTTTGCATACTGACTATTCATAATACAAGACAGACATTGCTATAAATTGTAATGCATCTTTACAAATGATTCTTTTCAACATATTGTAATGTGTTATAAGTCATGTACTGTACAGAACTTTTAGATATAGTTTGCATATACAGTATATATATTGGTGCAAATCATTAGAGTGTAAACAAGCAAGATGTAAGTGTTTTGTGCCATTTGTTAAGAACCGAAGTTGTTAAGCTGTTTGGAGTCACTGATATTTTTAGGCCGGTCGAAAGGGATACTCACACACACACACACACACACACACACACACACACACACACACAATGACAATGATGAGTACTACAAATCAGTATCAGCGATGCCTAGCAACTCTGACTGTGTACATTTGTTTATTGTGACAGTCCTTATAATCCGGTGACACAGATTAATGGGAGGCAACTGCAAGACTGGCAGGAGCTAAAAGCCAAGCAATGAAGGATACGATTGCAGGAACACTTTACAAACACAGGAGACCAGGCAATCATTGGCGTGCATGTGAAAATGAAAAGAAATGAAAAGAAGCCAGAGTAGAATATTTCCTGTCGAGAAAAATGGCCCTCCTCAAGTGCAGCCGTGATCGAGAGAAGTCGAGCTATTTTTGCCCCAGGATACAAACATTCCTTATAGGGCTGAAAAACTAATCCTTATGATCCATATTTTTAAACTAGTCCATATCTTGTGAGCCAGATCGAAATCATGATGCAGTTCACAAACCATAAAATCTGTGCTCTTCTGCATGATGAACTCATGTTTATTCAGCCCTCGCTAGCAGAATCCCCGTCTCTCGGAAATCTGGCGATGGAGATTTAGTTCACAGCTCTGTTCGGGCTGATGCTCAGCCAAGCCGAAGCAATGTCAGCGGATAGTAAGACGCCTGGCACGGAGTCAGTGCTTGGCACTGGTTCATGCTAAGCCTTTAGCGACCGCCTACAGGCGCAGACGGGCATCGAGTGTCTGAGGACACGGTGCAATCAAAATGTCAGATATTTGCAGCAAATAGAGCGATCGGGTTATATGTTTATATGTTTACAAGCAACAATATTGGCACGATATATTGTTACGATACACAGGGAACGTGTGCGGCGCTCTGGATGCGTTAACATCTGAAAATGCGTTCATAAACACCAAACAAACATAGCTGTTTATTATGTGATGTATAGAAAATTTGAAGAAAAAGGGCATTTTTAAGAGCGCTGTGAAGCTTCTTGGCTTCTGTAGTAACTTGCCTTGCATATGTATTTATCCCCTTTTTACTTTCCACATTTTGTAAGTTTCCAATCAGAAGCTTCACTGGGATTATTGTCACAAGTCTACACAAAATGCTGAGTAAATTAATAATTCTCATAAAATCCCCGCTTTCTACTGTGCCCAGTCTGCGCAGCATCTGCTATCTAAAGTGTGGCTCTTTTTCTATCCTCGAGAAAAACCCTTGGCCCTCTGAATGGTTCAGAAGAAATTTTATAAGATTTCACAATTTTAAACATTAAAAAGTGTTTGGATATTATCATGCATCATATTTGATTTGTGTATTCAAAGACAAATGATGCACCACTGGGATGATGATAATAAACTATATGATGATAATATGGATGGGACCATATTTCAGATCAGAGTCGCTTTGCACCTCCAGGGTTCGTTGTTCTCCCCGTGCTTGGTGGGTTTCCTTCCACAGTCCAAGGACATGCAGATTAGACTAATTGACATTCCTGAATTGCTCTGTAGTGTGTCAATAAGCATGTGTACTGTACAGTGTGTGTGTGTGCCCATCGATGGATTGGTATCCCATCCAGGGTGTACCCCGTCTAAGTCTCATAGGATAGCCTACAGACCCCGCGCAACCCTGTATACAGGATAAAGCGGTAAAACCTTCAATGTGGTTAGTTGTCAAATTTTCACCCCATAGTAACTTGCTGTTGCTACATTTACACCATAAATATTCAAACACAACCTCTGTGATCTGAATAACTTGTTTAATATATAACCTGGACGTCTACAAAGGGTGTTCAAGTCAAACTGGGACTTTTGATTGTCCACAATAACAGAACACAGTTATGAGAGTTATTAACTCCCTTTATTTCTCTATATAATCCTCTGCTACACTAATGCACTTATCGCAGTGTTTCACTAGTGCTTGGTCATCAAGGTAGAGTGTAGGTTCTCTCAGTACGGCAGAGCCATAATCGGACTTCCGGTTCACGTCTGAAACTCTGGCCTCCCAGGAACTCCTTTAATGGCCCAGACATATGGAAATGTCTTGGAGTGGGGTCAGGACTGTACAGGGGATGTGGCAATAACTCCCAGCCGAGTTCCTGTAATGTGTAAGTGGTGTTGGTGAATGATTGTGTGTACAGTTCCCACAGACAGATGTGTCTCTTCCGTGAGTTGGTGACAAGTTATCTGTTAATTTTCAAGGATCACTCGCTGAATGTTCACACTGGAACGACTGCAGTGGGGTCTGAGCCACCTCGACCAGGATCGTCCTACACGGACGCACAGATGAACACCCTCTTATATACAGTATGCTCTATGGAGGACTTTGTCTTGGAATCCATTAGCCTTTTAGTATAAGTGTAATTTTTTTCATTGGTCAAACCAAATAAATAAATAAATATATAAATACCTATACCAACTTACATAAATACCTGCCAGATTTGAAACATTTTGGTGACACTGATTTTCTTTGTACTCGCGCGTATCTTGATGAATGCCGATCGTTCATAATTTACAGAGCACTTTCCAAGCACAGCTAATTAACATTGTACCGCCCACAAATCTCCATAAAAGGCAAGGCTCATACTGAGATCAAAATGACAAATGACTACTAAACGGTGACTTAATGTGAAATGTGCTAAATCGTCCATTAATGCAGCTCAGCCCCACACACACACACACACACACACACACACACACACACAAAGCTTCATTTTACCTTTATTTACAGTTAACCATTACTTTTGTCTACTTTTGTCAGCAATTACTTTTTTAAACATTACATTTAACTCACAGGAAATATTTAGGAATAAATTTGTTCATGTTCAACTTGATAACAGCAGGGTCGGTTTCCAGAACACAGTAACTCATGTTGTACAAATCTGTGCATTGCTCATTATACCACAGTATCTCATTATGCTCCTCCACTTGTTCTTTGTTTTTTCCCCCCAAGTCTGAGCTTCTGGGTGAACATGTTTTTGTCTGAAACACACAGACATACAGTCCAGCCTCATATGGCATGACAGTCTGGTTGCATCTGCTCTATTTCTTCCATTTCTTCAGGTTTCCTATGTTCTAGAAGTTTCTATTTAAAAACATGTCTAAGATGATGTTTTTCCCCCTGTTTGGCACATTTCTAGCCCAGTGGTGTGGCTTTGTATTGCACGGTGAACAGGAAAGCTAAGAAAAATAATAAATGCATGCTAATAACATGTGTTATAGTTCATTATGGGACTTATTAACAAGAATGCAGATTAGCACATACAGTATGTAATGATATAATGCTCGTAATGTTGACATATTTTATCAAAGTTTTATTGATGTAAACTCTACTATTACTGTATATATGGCTATTACTATTAAAAGCCGGATAACAAGCCATGACTTTTATCCAAGTTTAAACTTTCATGCTTAATGGTCTGAATCTGATTTATTTTGAATGGATTTAATTCATTGACATGCACAGAAAGAGTACATCTAATCATGCACGGATGTACAAGACATGGGGTTCTGGGAGAACACCCATAAAAGGTGTAGACATGAGCAGCATGGTCATCCTCCCCAGAGATTTTCGCTAATAAAGGGACTGTATTTATAGAAGGTCTTTTCAATGCCTCCTGTTAATCTGTGACTCTCCAGCCGAACGCCTGGACACCACACACTCCACATAGTGCCAGAACAACCCTGAACACTACTAAAAGGTACGAATAGCCATTGTGTATTGACAAATGTTTGGGGATTTCAGTGTGTTGCACTAGACCAGGCATGTCGACTTTACTAACCTGCTTGCAAGAGCATGCAACTGTTTCATTTCATGCATTCTGATGAACCATTCTGATGATCCATCCCTTTATAAACAGTGATGTCTACTGAACGATTCGACTGCCATTACTGCAAAGACACGCTGCTTGGGAAAAAATACATCCTAAAAGAGGACACGCAATACTGCACCAAGTGTTACGAGAACCTCTTCGCTAACTGTTGCGAGAGTTGCTCCTTACCGATCGGGTGCAACAACAAGGTAGGAAAAGGATTTTGTTTTTTCCTGTTTTGGGTCCTAAAACTTTAGGAAACACTTCACTCATCTTCACAGAACAAAAATCACACAAGAATGTGTGCTGAATTTACATGTAGTGTTAGCAAATTAGCGTTAACATTAGATAGAGTTATTTAATGTATAAAGCTGCTGCGTGTATGCTAAGCTAACTGGGCAGACTAGATTAGCTAATAAGAGTAAAACTACTGTAAATTGTAGTTCATAAAGAGTTGCTAGTTAATGTTAAAATGCAGTTTAAGATTTTGGTGCGCTAGATGCTTCATGCTAGCACTACATTTATGGTCAGAGCTAGCAACATACAGGAAATATAAATGCTGTAGTAACAATATTTTTATACAATGGCGTAACAATGGATGGAATGGTGGGATTGAGAAAAAAAAAGATTAAGAGCTGATAGTTAAAGTTGTCAAATTTAACGCTCATTTTTGGCTAACCTCTAATCTTTTTTGTCCCAGGATCTCTCGTACAAGGACCGCCACTGGCATGAGAACTGTTTCAAGTGTGGCAAATGCGGGCGCGCTTTAGCGGAAAAAGCGTTCGCTGCTAAAGATGACCTTCTGCTCTGCACCGAGTGCTACTCCAACGAGTACTCGGCCAAGTGCACTAATTGCACTAAAACTATCCTCCCAGGTAGGACACGAAAATGCAGTTCCACAATATTAAACTCAATAAAGTCGAAAAGGTGCACCTTGTTCTTTAATAAATGAAAAAATGTAATCGCTGTAATCATTTCAGGGAGCTCTAAAGTGCTTCTAAGGTTCACACTTCTTCAGTTTGGGCTACATCACCACACACTGTAGCTGATTATTACACGATACTGTAGCTATAGAGCATGCTCTTGCTGTTTTTTAAATTCCTGAACCACTGAAAGTGCCTCACGTCTACAGATCTACAGCATATTAAACATTGCCGGCAAGAATGGGGTCTCACATTTTGGATCCGAATATGATAGAAAGTCCTGCTGAGTCAGTGGATTTTGAATGTCATTACTCTCATTAACAAATGCAAAAATAAATAAATAAATAAATAACCAAAATAGCACAATAAACCAGATGCTATAAGGACGAGTTCAATCACAATACATTAATCACTCGTGGCATTGTGGGAAATGACCCAGTACGCACTAACTTTACAGAACAGCACAAAGGGTATCGAAATAATCCACAGAGCACAAAGAGAACACAAATGCTGCTGATTATCAAAAGCAAGTGTGTCCTGTCGGCTGATAAAAATATCTCTTCTGTTTGTCTTTGCATTAGGCTCGCGGAAAATGGAGTACAAGGGGAACAGCTGGCACGAGACCTGCTTTCTGTGCCAGCGCTGCCAGCAGCCCATAGGAACCAAGTCGTTCATCCCCAAAGATAGCAGCTACTTCTGTGTTGCCTGTTTCGAGAAGCAGTTCGCCTATCAGTGCTGCTCCTGCAAGAAAGTGAGTGACGCGACTTTTACAAGACGACGCATTCATTGGAATTGGATACCAGGGTTTAAAGTGTTGTTAGAAGACGTTTTAAGGACTCCATAGTATTAAGTATTGCTGGACACTATTTTCACACATGAGTGTTACTTTGATATAAACTAGTAATCTCCAGCATAAGCCGTGTGCATATAGTTTATAGCAGGGGTCGTCATAAGCTGGTACGGCTAATTATGTAAGAACATCATTCCAGTTTAATGAGTTCATCGTGGTCTTCGACCGACTATCAATTGTGGCTCCTATTTGACTTGAATGAAAGTCTGCGGCCTCAGCAGCCATTTGTGGATAAGCCTGAAGACCTCTGGTTTATAGCTTAAAATCATGTGCTTTACTATCGAATCCAGAAACATGGCAGAATCCAAGAATGGTAAAAAAAAGAAAAAAAGAAAAAAAGGTCAGCGTTGCAATGAAAAATGGCAATAAAAAGGTCAAGATGGTGATTCAGTGATGGTGTTCTGGAAGTGGAAGTAATAAGTTTCAAGGTAAATTCACTCGTTTTTTTATTTTCTAAAGGCCATCACTACTGGCGGAGTGACCTACAACGACAAGCCCTGGCACCGTGAATGTTTCACTTGCATTGGCTGTAAGAAACAGCTGGCAGGGCAACGCTTCACCTCCAGAGAGAACTACCCCTACTGTCTTGAGTGCTTCAGCAACCTGTATGCTAAGAAATGCGTCGGCTGCACCAAGCCTATAACTAGTAAGTCTGAAACAAATATATACTTCTTAAAATAGTATTTATAATAAAATATCTAAGAGAGGCATTTAAGTCAAACTGGGACTTGAAATGAAAGCGTAAAGGCGGTTTGAACGGAGCAAACTTTTTAAAAGAAGGCTGTATAACAATAACGTATGTGGCAATAACGTCCCCCTCTACGTTATTGCCACATCCCCCGTAGAGTCCTGACCTCGCTCCAAGACATTTCCACGTTTGGGCCTTTAAAGGAGTTCCTGGGAGGCCAGCGTTTCAGACGTGAAGCAGGCAGTCTGATCATGGCTCCAGTGTACTGAGAAAAACTTTCTACCTTGATGGTGTCCAAGCACTAGTGAAACACTGGTATAAGTGCATTAGTGTAGCAGGGGATTATATAGAGAAATAAAGGGAGTTTTTTACTCTCAGAACTGTGTTGTATTATTCTGCACAATCAAAAGTGTTGCTTTGACTTGAACAACCCTCGTGATATATATTTATTCTTTTTCCGAGATTATTATGAGAAATAAAAAAGTAATATTTCTTACTTTCCATCATTGTTGTATTTCCTACTTCCTGTGGTTTTTAGTTTCTAGTCCATGTGAAACCTAGTTCCCGTTTCCTTATTTGTTCCTCCATAATTCTTATACACCTTGTTTTTCTCCCCATTATTCATTTCCCAGGCCCCATGGTTCCTAATTTTTATGTTCTCCCAAGTTGCTTTGTGTTACCTAGATCCTGTGTCTCCTAGCAACATAGATTCCTAGGACTTAGGTTTCGTCACTCTTAGTTGCCAAATTTCTGTTCTGTTCAATACTGAGAAAATATCATAAAAAAAAAAAAATTTAATTAAAAGATTTCTTTTGCAAAAATGTAGTAAAACTTTTTTCCTTTTTCCCCCACATGCATTAGAAAGTAATTGTAAGTCTCCTGGATAAACAAATACATTTGTTTGAATTTTGTAGACAAATGGTGTGTTTTTTGTGTTTTAGGTTTGGGCGGAGCAAAATATGTCTCTTTCGAGGAGCGTCAGTGGCACAGCGAGTGTTTCACATGCATGCAGTGCTCCGTGTCACTCGTGGGCCGCGGTTTCCTCACGCAGCGTGACGACATTCTGTGCACCGACTGTGGACGTGACAAGTGATATCATGCACGGGAAAAGAAATCACAGCTTTTGATCAGTGATGTGTTCTTCTATTATTCTTAAAACTGCTTTGTCTGCATGTCTTCAATATTTGTATCTAGTTGAAATGCCATCCTTTTAACAGCCAAGTTTAACAGATCAGAAATGATCATCTCTGGATCTATAGTTTTCCTCTACTCATTCTAATCTATACGAATATACAGTGTATCATGATCAAGTCTGTTATTTCCTCAAATCAAGTGTAGTTAAAGTTTAAAAAAATATAAAAACTTTTTTAAATTTAAGATTTCTGTAAATGGGAAATCGATCTGTTTAAATGAGTAAAATCTTTGCATGTGCATATCTGGTTTATGACACCCCGAAGTGCTCATGTCACATTTATTTGTAAGTTTGTCCACCCACTTTATTAAATTGTGCACAAAATTTTTATAAAAACAAGTAAAAGATCTAAGGAAAAAAGACCACAAGAAATACTAATTAAGGGGTAAAAGTAGTTTTAAACTTTTATTAATACTATCTAGGCGAGGAGAATAAACCATATGAGATTTTAGGTAAAACTTATGAGATTTACTTTATTTTTACACTTATTCCACTTTGGAATATCAGCTAAGTACTGGGATTTTGGTGTTGAATCCCAAACACACTAGCATAAAACAGAAAGCTAGCATGCTGTGTACAGTAGGGTGTACAATCCCTTGTTCCACACACCAGGTAGTGCCCTTGATCAGGGTTTCGAGAGGGATTTGGGATTCAGCCTCGTGTTAGACGCCGTTCTTTAGCTGTAGAATAGTAAATAAAAGACATTTCAGAATGACTTAGAAGGGATTACTGCGGAGACAGCATGTTGTTTAAGATGATGAAACATTGTCTGTACGTACGTGTTTTGTTGAAACTGCTTCTGTGACTGGTTTCGAATGTGGGTTTTGGCAGGTGGCTGCTCTCTCAGGAACAGACCTACTTTCACCCACACTGGCACCGAGAGTTAGTGTAATTAACGACTGTAGAACATGTGACTCAGAGTGATTACGCACAGTTCCGTTACGCTCTATTATCAGAGCGATATCTCTTGTGGAATGCCTTTCTTCCAACCAGGTCACTTGGTCAGAACTAACGGTTGTATAATAATTAATACTATTAATATAATATTAACAAACCCTTGAAATTTGACAATGTTTACTGAATTACATCCTCAATTACATTTTTATTTGTATGGTTTTAACAGAAGTGGATTAATGGTTTGAAAAAAAAAAAAAGAATAAATAAATAGAGATATTTGATCTTGCATTATGATAAATGGAAACTGTAAATGAAAAATAGTTGATGTGTATGCCATAATCATAGAACTATTCATATTACCTTGCAGCTACTTTGTACTGTGCAGTAATAATTGGCTTTACTCCTACAGTACTACTGCATAAGTACTGTACAATTACTATGAGTATGTATGTATAATTCTGTAGATCCTAAAAACAGATCTTAACAATAAAAAAACAAACACTTACTTGACTTTTGTGTGATTTCTTTGATCGCCGTCAGAAGCATTCAATCATTCTGGAGAAAATTATAATAAGCTACAGCATAAGTCAGCATGTTTTTACTGTATGGGAGATTCAGAGTAATATTTACAGCAGCACCTCGAGGCAAATTAAATGACATGCTGGGGTAAAGAGTAAAGCATTATGGAGTGTGTGATGAAGTTTGTTCCGATCCAAGCTTGTGATGTGAGCTCTTGAACTACACAAATTTGCAGAAGATGTTTTTAAATTAAAGAATGAAATAAAACAATTCATATTTTAAAATTATTAATCTGAAAGAAAGAAATGTACGATGTAAGCAAAATGTAGCAATTTCAAGCTGAGAATTAGTCAAATTGTAAAGAATCATGCTTAAATATTCTGATATACAGTATGAGGGGTGTTCAAGTCAAACCGGGACTTGTGATGACCTTTCTGGTGAATAAAATTCAAGTGCAGTATAGTGATAAGACTCTTAGTCGCAGTAAAACATTTGAATGGAAACGTTTTAAAGAACTTCCCGAATGAAGATCCCGGCCGAGGTGACTCGGAGCTCACTGCAGTCGTTCGAGTGGAACACCTGACTTGCAGAAGAAACGCATCTGTCTGTGGGAAATGTGCACACAATCATTCATCAACACCACTTGCACATTAAAGTGCCCCTATTATGCTTTTTCAAATATGATCTTTCACGCAGTGTGTCATGTAGCTGTATGTGAACATGAACTATCTGCACTATCTGTGACGCTGACAGAGCACCATAAATGAAGTTTTTGTCTATTAAAAAAAAGAGTCGGCTCACATTCGCCTAAACGATCCACGTCACCCTGTAACATATTTGCATAATGTCCGCCCACGTTCTACGTCACGAACAACTTGCCCGCCATCTTACAATTAACGTTACCA